>JADRCD010243812.1:0-30149 GCA_019843815.1 Montemys delectorum | reverse complement strand
CAAGAGGACAGAGCAAGGGAAAGGACTGGGTGAGCAGCCCCTTTTATAGTGAGTCAGGTACACCTGCTGTTGCCAGGTAACTATTGGGCAGAGTCTAGACTAAATGCCAAACAAAACTAATCTAAAAATATATTCATTCCAATGAGTTGCTGATCTGGTTCAAGATTTCTGGTTTCTAAAGCACCATTAATTCCAGACTATTGCCTAAACACATCTTGGATAACTTTCTGTTGCCCCGAGTCAGGAGAATTTTGCAACTAGGCAGAGAAATTGGGGCATGTTCTGTGTGAATTTCTCACCTCTCCAACCTTGATGTCTGCTCTGAGGCATAAAACCATGCCAGAACATTTGGTAAGGTAGAACAGGTTGAGACCAAGAGACTCAGTGAGGCATAGACAACTCCCAGCTCCCTGCCAGACTCTGGACTTGGAATACATGTCACACTTCTCACATGTAAGAAACATGTCCTATGGTCCTGTAGGCCCAAAACAGAGTTCTTAATGCTAATAAGATACCTAGAGGCCTGGAGGGCTTAGTCAATAAGCTTTCCTTCCCAGACATTCTTCCCTGGAAAAAAGTTATTTAATCTCAGGCCCAGTCTGTGGGACCTTGACTCTGTTCTTTGCTCATCTGAAATTGCCAGCAGCACCTGAATGTCAAAGAGTCTGAGAAGTCCAAGGCCCTGACCTCATCGAAGATCTGGGCTATGCTTTCCCATGCCCAGAGCAGTGTTTTAACACTTCTCTGTATCCTGGCACCCACCCTGGAGGCACAGTCAAACTCTCTGAGTTCTGCTTTTCCAAGAGGCTGTGTCCTGTGGCAGGGTGGATGGGAACTAACAGTCTGCTGGGCATGACTGTTTTGCTTGCATGCTGCAGGAAGCACATTTGCCTAGTACTTTCAAAGTCACAATAGGGTGACCAGCATGGGCTGCAGCTAATGCCTATACTGAGTGCTGGGTCCCAAAAGTCACCCTCAAAGCCTCCATGGGTCTCTCAGACCCCTCATAGCTCTGTGGTATGTGTCTGAAGGGCTGAGATCTTTATTTTATCCAAACTAAACCACTTTGCAAGAAAGAAAATTAGCTATAGACATATGGCAATGCCTCTGGGGTAGGAACTTCATACCATAGTGCTTTGGAAGTTTATTCTAAAAATTCTCAAATGATGCCACAGAAAAGGTAAAATTAGTATAAGAACAGTCAAATAAATATTCTCTATCCTTTGTTATATGAACATTTACATACAAAAGACATTCAAGAGAGTTGGAGAGGTGGCTCAGTAGTTAAGAGTACATGTTGATCTTACAGATAATTCAAGTTTCTCTCCCAGTATACACATCAGTTGGCTCAAAACTACCTGTAACTCGAGTTCCAGGGAACCTAAGTCGCTCTTCTGGTCTCTAAAGGCACTGCATGTGTGTGGTGTACATATAGACAAGCAGGCAAATGCACATATATAAAAATAAATTTAGAAAATGACACATTATATAGTATAAAACAATCAAGAATGTGGAGCTTTATTTTAGGTCCCCAAAAGATGTTTCATTCAACTAGCAACACCCAAACATCAAAATGCTATCATACATAAGTAAATTGTTAATTGCTTTTGAGGCAGATTAAACTTAATCTTTCCTGTAAAAGTATGATGAAAAAAAAATGTCTACAAGGCAGTAGGCAGAAGGCTAAAAGAATACTAATCTCCTCTCTCCACTGAAATAAAGTATATGTGGTTATGTCTTAGTTGGTAAAGAGGTAGCTATAGGAGTGTGAGGGGGGGTAGTGATTCAGTTCCATCACTCATGTAAATACCAGGTAGTATGGTAGTCATTTGGAATTCCAATTCTTATAAGACAGAATCTGGGGATTTTTTATAGCAAGCTAGCTAACTAGAGTAGTCAAATAAGTAAGCTCTGGCCTCAAGTGAGTGACCTTGTCCAAATATATAAGACAGAGAGTTATCAAGGAAGATATTTAATGTCAACTTCTGGCCTCTATATGTACATGCACATATATTTACATGTACCAACACATACCTGTGCATCCATAGGTAAGCACCCATATACACTACATACAACACACACACACACACACACACACACACAATTAGAGTCAAAATTACTAAATGGAAACACTCACAGATGGCATGGGATACATGATCCTGACTCTCTTTTCTTGTTTCATCTGCATAAGTTCACAATGAAATGATACTTTAGATGTGGAGACAGAGAAGGCAAGCTTGTGATACCAACTCCTAAAACTTAATGAGAGTATTTATGCTCTCCTGTTCCCATGCAGTTAAAGAAAGGACAGAGGGTATACACTATTTACAACAGACACGGTGAAAAACCTTTATTATATTAGAAGATATAGGGAAAATAAGTATATTCCAGACAAACAATCTACTCTATGCAAGCTTGAAGCATTGTTTCTCAGAGGAATGGGAACTGGGAAGCACTGGTTTCCTGTTACTCTAGTTATTGTTGCACATTCATTTTTTCTGTAGTACTTACTAATAAAAAGCACCAGTATGAGCAATAGTGTATAACGCTGTATTAGTAAGAGTTTTCTAAAGTAACCAATTGACCTGTGTGTGTGTGTGTGTGTGTGTGTGTGTGTGTGTGTAATGTATTAGAATGACTTACAAGCTATGGTCAAGCTAATTTAACAATGGCTGCCTATGATCAGAAGGTTCAAGAGTCAAGTAGTTGCTTGGCCCATGAGGCTGGTTATCTCAGCTAATCTCCAGTACACACTGGAATCCTGAAGAAGTCAACTCTAATGCCAATGGAGAGGTGAACTTTCTAGGAAGGTCAAGAGAAAGCAGACAAAAAGCAACATTTAATTTTTCCTCATCCTTTATATAAGCTTCTAGTGGAAGGAATGGTACAAATTAGAGTTCCATTTTTGCACCTCAAGGATCTAGGTTAGTTGTGAATCTTCCCACTTGAAATTATTTAATTAAGCAAAAATCCCTCACAGGTGTGCCCACTATTTTTGAGGTTTAGTCAATTCTAGATGTAGTCAAGTTGACAATCAAAATACCCGTCACAAATTTCAAGAATATAATTTAATTTTGGAGAGCTGTAATTTTATGGAAATATAAAACGTAAACAATATACTATACACATGACAATATTTTAGGAAATAAGTGCTTATTACTTATCCATTACTATGACAAAATGCCTGACTTCCCCCTACCCAAAAAAAGTTAAGAGAGGAAGTTAATTTTGGCTAAGAGTTTGATGGTACACTGATTCTTGCCTAGGAATATATGGCAGCTGAAATGTAAGGAAACTGGTCACATTGCATCCAATAAAAGAAAAAAAAGGAGCAATGACTGCTGTAATTCAGGTGTTTTCTACTTTCTACTCAAGCTAAGACCTCCAAGTCCATGCATTGTTGTCCCCCACATTCAGAGTAGGTCTTCCAAATTCTGTTAAATCTAAAACTCCCCTCACAGCCCTAACTAGAGATTTGTCTCCTGAATGAGTATAGATACTGTCATGTTGCCTGCCATTTTTATCTTTCATAATAATCATTTTCTTCTTAAATGTAGTCCTTGTAGTCTTAGAAGGAGTAAATCAGCTTATAAAAATAGTTAAGTTAAATTTTTCAGTGTAACTTTAATGTGCTATAATTTTTAATGAGCATTCCAAAAATGCATTATTCATTAGGAGTCAAGGAGAAAACACTAAAATCAAAAGTTGGCTCTGAATACTAAGATGAGAAAGACAGTGAAGAGGTAGCTTTAAAGTTTTACAAAAACAATTGATGTAGAAATATTCCCCTTCCCCCCGCCACACACACAGACACTGACATGGACATCAGCACACGCACATGTACATGGACACAAACTTTCATTCACAGTTTGTACAGAATTCTATCATGCTGCTTGGGGGGGGGGGCCTTGTGCTCAGAATTCTCTAATTTTAGTGACTTCTAACCCTAAGTGTTCAGATTATAAATGTTTAGCACTATACAAAACAGGAATGCTTTGAAACTAATGAAGATAGCATAAATCAGTCATCCTACAGTCAAGCAAGCCATCTTGACTAATTACTAATCCAATTTTAAAATGTAAAAGAAAAGTACCCATTTGGTTTCCCTATTCAATAAAGAGCACAATGCTTATATGGGTGAATTCAACACATGGAAATATTTTATCCCTCGGTCTGTGTTTTTACCTAAACCTCTTATTTGTTTACCCAAACTTAAAAAATATGAATATGTTCAAGTGCACTATAACAACCTCATCAATATTTAGGAAACAGACACTATGATTGTAGATCTTCATTGCAAAATGAAAAAAAAAATCAAACACATCTGTGAGATAACAAAGGTACACATTACAAATGCTATATTTGTCTAGACATAATCAGATCCATTTTTCAGTAAATGTTAAATGCTTCTAATTAAAGCAATTTAAGAAATTTATAAAAATTCAAGAATGGTAGTAAAATGTTAACATTTGAAAATCAAAATTCTTGTTCTTAGCAGGCTCTACTTGTGTCTCCATAGTAACCAGAACCCTCATTAGCCTCATTCTATGTGCTAATTGGTAATGCTCCTGTATATAAAATAAAATAATATCTATATGTATATAAAGTTTATGTGTGTGAACCTGAAAGTGGAACACTAGCCAGGAAGCAGGTCTTCTTTCAGGCTTGTTCCCTAAGAGCCCTTTCTTCTCAGAGCTTTCTCCTCTTGTATATTCTTTCTTTTGGTCTGTCTCCTAACTGAGAAAGATGAATCTTCCAAAGAGGCTTTGGTATTTCAAGGAATACTTGAGTGGACACAATGGACTTCGAGAAGTTGAACAGCTTTTCACATAGAAGTAAGCCACCAAATTTGACATAGGAATCACCTGCCAAAAGGGACACATTGCATGATTTTCTTAGATAAGAGTAGGCCTTCTTTCACATATCTATCCTGAAGCACTGCCACCTGGAAGCAATTTTCTGAAGATAGTAGTGTGGAGAATAGAAAAACAACCCCAGAGAGGAGCTCCATCTGCTGCTCACAGAAACTCCTTAGGAATTATAAATTAATCTGACTACAGAGCTGTCCCAGTTTAGGACATCTATGCATTCTCACTCTAATGCCTTTCATGATTATACAAATGAAACATCCTGAAGGTCTTTTTCAAATTTATTTTTCTTAGAATCAAAGCAGTAAAAAATACAAAGTGATTACTTTCCATTGTGCTATTGAGACATTGTAGACAATTGTTAAAAATGTAAACAAAATAACGAATAAGAAAGATAGGGGAAGGAAGAGAGAATGGATGAATGAGAAATAAAAAGGGAGAAGTGGGGAGGGCAGGGGTATAAGTAGAAAAAAGTGTGATAAAATGGAAGACTTTAGGCACCATAAAATGGCATAGAATTTTAATTCTTCAAAATTAATCATTTCAAGGCTCTGGTGATTTTTATAACCCTGTCTTATCAGTTTCCTCACAACACTGTCATAGTCTCTAATAACTACAAGTATTGGGTTTTTTTTCTATAAACTGTTAAACTTTGAGAAATAATCCCAGTTTCCTCTTGAGTTCAGATTATTTCACTCATCTCATTTAGGGTCTATCATATAAACTACTGGAACCAGCTAAAAATATAAAGAAGCAATTATATTTCTTTATAATTTTGTACAAATATAGGTAAGTATTTTAGCTTTTATCATTTCTATTTTAATTGTCCAAGTTTATTAACAATATGAAACTCTTCCACCCCATTTCTCTTTTCATTTTAAGTTCAATTATGGTGTTATAATAAACTACAAAATGTCAGTGACTTGAAATATTACAGGCTGATTTACTGTTTATGGTGTGTGTTTAGTGTAATTTAGAAGAAAGGCTCTGCCTATGACAATTATTCAGGGACCAACGTAGGCAGTTTACTATCTTAGGACAGATTTAGGAGTTTGCACTGCCATCAACAAATACGCTTCAGAGTCAACACCAACACTGAAAAACAACTAAGTACCCCTGCTCAAGTTCCAATGCTGGGCTATGAGAGAGTATGATCCTCTATAAACTGAAATTAGGAGAGTCTGAACTCACCTGAAGAGCACTAGAGCTGAATCCATAATTCCTTCCCTGGGGTTTAAATCTAGTGTAACTCTTAGCCTTGAGCCTAAACTGAACCAACATATTAGTCTTCAAAGAATTTTGCCATAAATTCCCAGAGCCAAAGTGCTTAAACAATAGGAATTATTTTTTTCCATTAAATCCAGCAGAAATGCATGGAGAAAGAGGAACCAAGGTAGTTTTGCTAAAGGGCCTTCTTCTTGGGTTATTAGTGCCTGTTTTATCTCAATCTCTGTAAGAAGTATCTCTTAAGTCCACTTATAAATAACACAAACTTATTTCTACATAACTCTGGTAGATGGGAAGTTGGAAGCCAAAACCTTCACAGGTGGTATTGTCTGATAAGTCTGTATGCTATGGAGGATAGAATTCTTTAAGAACACATACTGTGACAGAAGAAAGAAGGCCTTTTATAGGCCTGATCATTTTTAATATAAAGAAGCACTCCTTGCCTACTTATCCCTTAGAGGCCTCAACTCCATCACCTCAGCAAATCCTGAAATTTGTTTAGGGCATATTTTAACCATAGAATTAGTGTTAAGACTTCAAAGCATAAATCTGGGGAAGAAACAACTTACCCCTTAGAAACCTTTGATTTACTTTAACCTTACAGACAAGTAACAAGATTTTGTGGATGTCATCATGGTCCCAAGTAAGCTGATTCTCAGTTTAGTCTATAACCCATTTTTTGATTGGGTTGTTGAGTTTTTTGGAGGTTAGCTTCTTGAGTTCTTTATATATTTTGGATATTAAGCCTCTATCCGATGTGGTGTTAGTCAAGATTTTTTCACAAACTGTAGGTTGCCGATTTGTCCTAGTCACTCTGTCCTTTACTTTACAGAAGCTTTTCAGTTTCAATGAGGTCCCATTTATCAATTCTTGATCTTAGCACCTGAGTTATTGGAGTTCTGTTTAGGAAATCCCCACCCTCACCCCTGTGCCAATGAGTTTGAGGTTCTTTCCCACTTTCTCTTCTATTAGAGTCAGTGTATCTCGTTTTATCAGAGTTTGAGTATCTAGTGTATCAGAGTTTGAGGTCCTTTATCCTTGGACTTGAATTTTGTGCAAGGTGATAAATATGGATCTATTTTAACTTTTCTACATACCAGCTCCTGGTTAGACCAGCATGGTCTATTGAAGATGCTTTCTATTTTTGATTGTATACTTTTGCCTTATTTTTCAAAGATCAAGTGTCCATAAGTGTGTAGTTTTATTTCTGGGTCTTCAATTATATTTTGATTACTCAACCTATTTGTCTCTGTACAAGTACCATGCAGTTTTTATCACTATTGCTCTGTAGTATGGCTTGAGTCATGGGAGGTAAGATGAAATGCCCAACAGTGGGGAGACAGAACTTGTAGAGTCTACCTCCAGTAGAATAACAGGTCATCAAGTAGAGGGATGAGGTTGCCATACTACAGTCAAAAACTCTGACCCAGAATTCTTCCTGTCTAAAATAACTGCAGGGACAAAAATGGAGAAGAGCCTGAGGGAAAGGAGGTCCAGTGACAGGCCCAAATTAGGATCCAGTTCAGGTGAGGCCCCAAGGCCTGACACTATTACTCATGCTATGGTGTGCTTATAGACAGGAACCTATCATGACTGCTCTCTGAGAGGCTCAACAAGCAGTTTACCGAGCCAGAAGCAGATACTTACACCCAGCCAATGAACAGAAGCCAGGGACCCCTGTGTATGAATTAGAGAAAGGCTGGAAGTTGTAGAGGTGGGCCACCCTGTAGGAAGACCAGGACTCTCAACTAAATTGGATTCCCAAGATCTTTCAGACAGTAAGCCACCAGCCAGGCAGTATACGCTAGCTAGTATGAAGCTACCGACACATAGACACATAAACAACAGAGGACTCCATGATCTGGCCTCAGTTTGAGAAGCACCTAACCCTTGAGAGACTTGAGGCCCCAGCAAGTTGGGAGGCCTGGCAGGGTGGGACTGGGAATGGGCACATCCTCTTGGAGACAAGGGAGGAAGAATGAGATAAGGAACTGTTGGAGGGCAGACCAGGAGGGGGATCACAACTGGGCTACAGAAAAGATTAAAGATAATTTTTAAAAAAACCATTTAGTAGACATTTGGTCATGAAAAACACAACATCTTCATATCCATCTTTTTAGAAAGGATTCTACTTTTGGAAAGCCAGTCATTCAGGGTGATGATGGCTATCAAGGGAGCAGGAACCATCTTGCTGCATAGCAATATAGTTGGTGGCAAATGCATTAGAAAATTCTCAATTGGAGCCTTACTACAGCACACAACAAGTCATCTTTTTACCAATTTATATGTAATTTTAAATTTTAAAAAAGGAAACAAAGGAAGGCTCAGTTTCTCCCTATAATGAACACACTATTTGTTAATTATATTTTATATATAAGTACTCATGTCCTAATAATACCTGTGGTAATAATTTTCAGAATCCTACTAAGAAGAGAGTGATTTGAGAACTGAACAAGGAGAGAAAGGAATTAATGAAGGAAAAATTTAACAGAACTCACAGCTCATCAATTGGACTCAAAATTAATACAATTTTCATGATTCTGGGAACACAGGGGTGTTTCTAAGTAGCTAACAATAACACTCCATTCATTAGTCAGCCCCCCTCCCAGTTCCCTCCTGAACTATCAGCTCCATAATGAAAGGAAGTACTGTGCTAAAGCAACTTGAAATTGCAGTGTGGGCAAGTGGCAAATTATCTTCATGAAGTACTACCCCTATACTTCTTAACAAAGATTCAGAAATTTTAACATTATGTACAAATAGTATGCTATTCTGAGAACTCAGCTATAAAGAAATCTTATTGCTAATGGAATACAGATCCTGTGAGTGTCACTGACATACTTACTGCTGGGCAGTCTAAAGCAAAATCCAAAGAATTAAACCTGTCACGAAGAGCACAGGAGTGAGGCTAGTTGTATAACATGCAATTATAGGACCTGGGTAGAATCTGAGAAAAACATTTGGGTGTCCATTGGAGCAATTGAGTCAACCTAATCCTAAATTCCATATGAGGTGTTAGCCAGGCCATCCTCCTTTATTTAAGTTATCTTAAGACATCTGACCTGTGAACAGTAGCAAGAATAGATTATCGAATGTGGTAGAAGAACCTCTTCCTTACAGACTCCTTCAGTCTACTATATGACAGACATCCAGGGAATTGTAAGATAAGTATTTTAATAGAATAAACACAAATTTAGAACACACACACAGGAAACCTTCCTATAAAAAGAAAATTGAGCTTTGGACCAGAAGGACAAAAAACATTAGCACAATAAAGTGATGATAAGAAACAAAATCCAGAATTAAAGCCCAGGATGCTATCAGAAAGAGGAAACCAACCAACAATTGTGCAGTGTCCAGGAAATGAGAAGCTTGGGGAACTCAAAGATTGGGACTGTCAGTGTAAAATCAGCAAGTATAAGAAGAGCAGAGCACATCTTGTCACACATGCTGTTGCTCAGGAACTACATAGGAACACCAAGGCAAGGAATCTGCAAAACACTAATGGGCTTTCAGCATAAAATGATGTGACCTCCTGTGCAGTGACTTACTTAGCATAACCATTTTCCAGTATTTGTAGGTCCAGTTTTTACCTCTGACATTTGCTAATTATAAATATTAGGAAAGGCAATTTTGTGTCTGTCACTGAGTGTTCATCCTATAACCCTCAGAAAAGTATCAACAGTATCATATAATTCAAAACTGGCATTTCTCTGCTGTATGTGTGTTGGTGTTCATTCAGAGATGATGCATCTAACTCTCAAGAGACTGGAAGTCCTAGGGAGTTTACAGGTCAGGTGGCATATGGGGTGGGGATATCCACATGGAGACAGGGGTGTGGGGAAGAGGGGATGTGCAGTAGTAGGAGGGTAGAAGGGGGAGGGGGAATAAAATAAGGAGTGTAAAATTAATTAATTAATTAATTAATTAAAAAACCTGACAGGCCTTCTTCTTACTTCTTAAGCTTGGACAATTGCTTTAATTTTATGAATCTCATAGTATTAAAAATCTGCTTCTAGTTGCCCTCTAGTTGAGTCAGGACTGTTTTGCATCTCATAACACATATGGTTGCTGTTGTTGTTTTCCATGCTATAAAATGTCCTTATGTAGCTTTGGCTAGCCTGAACTTTATGATTTTCATGCCTCAGCTTGGTGAGTATGATCATTCTAGGATTACGGGCATGAGCCATCATGACCTGCTATTCACTCATTTATTTTTCTAGAACCAATATATACAATCTTCCACACGTTCTCTAGGAGAATTCTCTAAGTAAGGCATCTCTGAGCAGTTTCATTATCAAACACCTCAACAATAGCTAGCATTCCTAAAGCTTATATTAACAAAGGATTCATGCTTCAGACAGAAGTATTTTCTCCTCCTAACTTTAAGGTAGCAGCTACATTTGTCTCTAATCAAAGAACTACATTCCAAACACTAAAACTGAGACCCACTAAGCCTCTCAATCCAATTGCCTAATTATAGAAAAAGACAAGAGCAAAGTCATATTCTATATAAAATCACTATACTTCTATCTTCAAAATGTACAGTGTAGAAAAAAATCTATAGGATTAAAGATTCTACTCAACACATAAATCTTTTTTTGTTTGTTTGTTTAATCTTTTTACAGTCCAGATTTTATCTCCCTCCTGGCCCACTGTTCCACATCCCATACCTCCTCTCCTACACTCCAAACCTCCATCTCCTCAACAATGTCCCATGACAATGTCCCCACACACACTGACACTCACGCCACTAGACCTCCCCACTCCCTGGGGCCTCCATCTTCTCTGAGTTCAGACCCAGCAGTCCTCTACTGTAATATGTGTTGGAGGCCTCATATTGGCTGCTGTGTGTTGCCTGGTTGGTGGCCCAGTGTGGGGCAGTTCTGACAGCCAGAGTCCAGTAGAGCAGAGCCACTTTGAACCCTGGAGACCTACTGAACATTTGCTCAAGAAGGGACGGAAGGCGTTCGGTGAATTGCTCCTGAGACCATGGCTCAGATTTCAGCCCAGACCCCTCACAGCTGCCCCTGCAGGCGCTGTGTGCTCTATCAGGCAGACATTGCCTCAAATTCCCAGCATTCTAGCTAGACTTTACACACAGTCATCTGACCACAAGCCAGGCATGCCACGCCCCATACAATAAAAGGGGTGGCTTGCCCCCTCCTCTCTCTCTTGCTTCTTCTCTCTTACCCCTCTTGCTCTTACTCTTACCCTCTTGCTCTCTCTCTCTCTCTCTCCCCTCTTTGCTCTCTCTCTCCTCTTTGCTCTTTCTCCCTCTTCTCTTTTCTCTCCCTTCTCTTTTCTTTCTCTCTCTCCTTCCTCTCCTTTCCTTCTCTCTACTCAACTAGCATATTTCCCCTTCCTACAATAAAATAACTCATTCATACATTGCCTCCTTTTTAATTAAGGCGCCGTGCAGCAAACAGGCCAGCCCTGGGAGGAGAGAGACAGACCTGGGCCTCAACACCAGGCCCCCTGCCACCCAGGGAGAGAGAGAGCCACAGCAGGCCCCATCTCCTTATTGAGCCAACAGCCCAGTGTCTGAGAGATCTTAAGGGTCCAGGCAACTTGAGACTTCTTGTCCTCCTGCAGGGTTGCCCTCCCATTCATTTTTCCCTAATTCAACCACAGGGGTCAGCAGCTTTTTTCCTTTGGTTGGGTATAAATATCTGACTCAGCTACTTGTTGGATCTTTCAGAGGACAGTCATGATAGGCCCCTTTTTGTGAACACACCATAGCCTCAGTAATAGTGTCAGGCCTTGGGGCCTCCTCTTGAGCTGGATCCCAATTTGGGCCTGTCACGGGACCATATTTTCCTCGGGCTCTTCTCCATTTTTGTATCTGCAGTTCTTTCAGACAGGAACAATTCTAGGTCAGAGGTTTTGACTGTGGCATGGCAACCCCATCCCTCACTTGATGCCCTGTCTTTCTGCTGGAGGTGGGTTCTACAAGTTCCCTCTCCCCATTGAAGGGAACTTTATTTAAGGTCGCTCCCTTTTGAGCCCTAAAAGTCTCTCACCTCCCAGGTCTCTGGTATATTTTGGAGAGTTGTCCTACCTCCTACCTTCCAAGGTTGCCTGTTTCCATTCTTTCTGTGGGCCCTCAGAGCTTCACTCCTATTCCCCCTACCCAATACCTGATCATGTTCTCCTCTTCTCCCTGGCCCCTTTTCCATCTATGTCCCTCCCTCCCTCCTCCCTCCTATGATTGCTTTCTTCTGCCTCCCAAGTGGGATTGATGCATTCTCACTTGGGCTCTTTGGCTTGTTAACCTTTCTGAGTTCTGTGGATTATATCCTGGGTATTCTGTACTTTTTGTTTTGTTTTGTTTTGTTTTGTTTTGTTTTGTTTTTTGGCTAATCAACACATAAATCTGAAAGGACAAAACAAAGAGGGAGGGATATATGCATATTAATTTTGAAATATATTGGTCAGTTCAGAATGTAGCCTCTGAATAGACTTAAACAAACTACTAAGCACAGACAACAAAAGAATCCTACAATTATGAGAATTTGAATCCTGATTACTAGATAATAGATAATATTAAGAAGTTATCAATTCAAGGAAGATAAAAGTGACATTATTACATTTTAAAATTCTGGAGTACCAAATTACTTATAAATTGAATAATACATGGATTATGTTATCTAGTGGTAAGTAGAATTACTAAAATACTCTGAAATAAAATGCTTATACTGTCCAAAAAATATACACCTTAAAAATTTAATTTTATAATCATTGAAAACACATTGGACAAACTCTACTCAAAAACATGTCTTTCCCAATGAAGTATACAAATCAAGTGACATTATTGAGACTTCTGAAATAATAGAGGTAAATTTTTAGGACACTGGACAGTGAAGATTCAGTGGAATTTAAGGTCTAACAGAGGCTATTGACATCATACTGAGTGCTATGTGTTCCAAATTGTTATAAACATTTTAAATGATTAGTTCACAAGAGAAAGAAATTAGCAGCTAAATAAAACATTCAGAATTCATAAAACTAAATATTAATCAGGTCAACCTAACCTCAGCAACAGAGGAGACAAGTGTTCCAATCTGTTATTCTCTGTATCTCTTATGTTTGGTGACAAATTCATCATACCACATCATGAGCACAATCTTCCCCAGTTCCTAGGATTCTCACTATGTCCTAATTTCACCTGAAGGTGCCAAAGTGAGGGATGGTTTACTAAATACCATTCTGAATTCATTTAAAAATGTTCATTAAATCTTTCAAAACAGCACTACAAAATCAATAGTTTTTCTAGTTTGAGATTCTATGTGTGTGTGTGAGAGAGTGCGTGCGCATGAGGCATGTGTTTGTGTATATGTATGTATACATATATTGCATGTTTCTGAGTGTCAGAGGAGGTGGAAGTTGGGTACCATGTGTTTGTGTTTGTGTGTATATGTGTGTGTGTTTGTGTGTGTGTGTGTGTGTGTGTGTGTGCGTGCATATGTTTCAAGGAACTAAAATATATTTCCTAATGTCACATATTCTACAGACTCAAATTTCGGTGGCTCTCTAGATGAAGATCTATCAAAGTCAAAGTCACCTGGAGAGCTTGTTGATGCACAAATTGAAACTTACCTCCAGGCTTTCTGATTCTTTTGATTTGAACAGGAGACTGAGAACTTGAATTTGAACAAATTCCAAAAGCATAACATACTCACCACCACCATCTTAGTTCAAATTTGACCATTTCATAGAGTAGTACATTCCTCCAGAAAATTGTTCTTCAAATATATTCTAGAAACTGTTTTATTGTTTAGTATGGCATTGACAATATCATTCTCTAAAATGTGAAATTAATCAAACAAAGCAGGGCTGCAGCTCTTAGGTACCTGTCCAAGACAGCATCAACACTTCTCAAACAAGACCATCAAGGACTCCAGATAAGGGAACCTTTGATATCTCCAGCATGTATCTTCAAATGACCACTTGTATTTCGGTCAGCCAAAAGAAAGAAAAAGTTGAGAAAATACTGAATAGAAATCCCCTAAATCCTTAACATGTGTATTAAGCCCCAAAGGGCAAAACACACATCTATCTAAAAAGAACCTCATGGCCACATTTGACTGAGTAAGAAGTGTATCATATACTCTAGCCTTGTGTTACAGTAGGAGTAGGAGAGTTTGATAAACATCTTTTCTTTCCTCTTGTCTTATCAATTGCAGATAAATGTCTTAAATTCCTCAGACAATGAGTATTTATCTGTATATTTGAGCCAGCCATGCACTGATTCCTGGGTCTATAGAAGTGAACACAGTCTAGTTGCCTGAAGCTTATTGTGTACCTAGGAATTTACATTGAGTTAATTTCATGACTGAATAAACAATATTGTTTAGGAAAACATGAGGGTTCCTGTGTAATTTTGGGAGCTAAATTAACACAAATAATATTAGAGCCAATCTACAACAAAGCACAAAGAGACAAAAGAATCATGGAACCTTTGAAGGTCTAACGGTGGTAATGAGAAGAGAAAGATGGTTCCTATGAGGTAGACAGGATGTGCTAGACAATACCATAGTGGTTGCTTTTATATAAGATATGCCTACTTGGTGTGTGTCTCAGTTTATGCTTTGGGTTAGGTGTCAAAAATAGACATGCAAAATACAAATAAGGTCCAAGACATTATGGAGACTATAGCCTAATGAGTAATTCTTTTAACAAGTACTTACCTACAAATTCATTTAATATAAACTTACTTAAATGACTATACAGTATGAAAAATGATCATTTGAGAGCACCTTATTATTAGGGAATCCACAGAGTCTTAAGCCTCAAGAAAGGCTTCCCTTCAAAGTTAATCACAAGCTAAGATAGAAAAAATAATGGCAAAGATCTTCTTACTTTACATAGGAGGTATAGACACACATGGCATATTTCTGGCTAGTATGAGGCAAAGTAGACATCTGATGTGTTCTATCTCATTCTAGTCCTTTAGGCCAGTCCTATGAAATGATTAACAAAAACTCTATTCTACAAGGCTTTTTAATCATAAAACTTACATACATGAAACAGAAAAAGGCCCAAGGTTTCACTTTAACTATATAATGACTGAAAAGTAAAATAGACATTACTGGCTATTAGGAGAAGATATAATTGAGACTAAGCCTCAGAGAACCTAGAATGATCTAGAATAAAAATGAATTCCTTTACTAGGAATTCCCATTCAGATGTCTAAGCACAGCCATATATTTCAACCATCTTCTAATCCAATAATCTGTTGATCTACTCAACTAGCATTCCTCCCTTTGTCCCATCAGCCTATCATAACAATCATTTCCACATTTTCCTTCAGGTGAATTTACTTTAATTCTAGAGCTATAGAAACCCTATGGGGGTGGGGGGAGGAAAGCCAGCCATAAAGTTAGCAACTGAAAAACAAGATGTGACTTGTTTGTCAGAAGTACTACAAAAATACTACTGTGGATTGCTATCCATATACAGGTGAGGGCAGGAGTAATATAGGCCTAGAGTTTGTAATTGGGTACTGGAAAAATAAGGCAGGCTGAGATTTTACAGACAGGACAGAGAGGGTCAGAGAGGAACAAGACAAAGAAAAATGAAGGAAGAGGACAAACCCGATCCATGTGGCTTGAAATAGCCACAGGTAGCTATGAATATCATAGAAGAGCAATAGAGTAATGTAGGGCAATTTGTCCAATCTAAGAGTGCAGCTTGTGTTTATGTCAATCTAGGTGGGCAACCTGTATCAATATCAATTGGCTCTGAATTCATTGTGTGGGTATTTTGTGGGTTCAGAATTTACTGATATAATACCAACTGATAAATTTCAAGCCTTTAGAGTTTTGATTTTACTGGGTTATGGGAATTTGTGATTGCTAGCCACGGGGAGCAGATAACTGAGAATGTGAGCATGTTCGGCAGCAAGCAAACCACTGGGGCAGGGAAACCACCAGGGCTGGAGAGTAGCTGGTGATAGCATGGATTTGATTTTTTAATTATTACTGCAACATACTACCTTGTCACAAATACCTGAGTTTGTTCACAGAAGATACAGAGCTGGATACAATGACTTGGACTTCCATGGGTACTGTCTCTACCTGCTTCTGTATCTAAATCAACAGAGAGATGGGTTGAGAGAGTAATCAATATTTCATTTATTCAATCAGCCAACATTTCCAGAAACTTGCAGATAGATGCGGATAGTCAATGGGAGAACAGAATGTCTCCTTCTTGAGGGATTTATCTAGCAAGGAGAATAAAAAGCAAAATGACATTTATTTGAAAAATGCTATATCGAGGCACTAAGGAGAAAGTCTTCAGTCCTGCAAAAAAGTTGTCCCATAATTATGAGAGAAAGCTAAAGTTTTAATCAAGATGTGTGAACCTGAAGGCGTATGGGTGAGGCTATACTATGGAGTGAACAATCAGCAAAGGTGTGAAAGCCTGTAAAAAAAATGTGTAAGACTGACATGCTGCAGTAGATTGGGAATGGTAATGTGTTCAGAGGACACAGCTGAAAATATATTTGTGTTAGTATGAACTTAAAAAAAAACTGTGGCAGTAGTCACAGGGCCTGCACAGATTTAAGCTAGATGATACCCCAGCACTGAGAGGGGGGAAGAAGACATCACATCACTAACCAAGAAGCTATCTACCTCCAAATGACAACCACTTGCAAAAGAAAAACTTTTTTCCTCCAATGGAGTATCATTGGGTATATAAACTTAAGGATGAGACTCATGCCCACTTAACCTAAAATGAACTCAATGGTGTTTTTGTAGAGTTTTTTTTTTGTCTTATATTGCTTTGCTTGGCCTTTTAAAACTATTACCTACTGATCTTTTACTTGTGTATTATTATTTTCTATTTTTTGTTTTTATGGGTTTGTTTGGTACGTGCACTTTTGTGTATATATGTATTTCTTCTGCTTATCCATTTTTTAAAAATTTCTGTTTTGTTTTATATGCCTGCTTGTTTTCTAAAGAAAGAAAAAAAGAAGGCAAGGAGTTGGATGTGTCAGGAGAATCAGGAAATGGAGAAGGGGAAACTGTGATTGAAATATATTGTAAGAATTTTCATTTAAATTAGTAACAATAGAGCAAATGTTTTGTAGTATTTTTTCATAATCCTCTAGATTTAGGCAAAAGTATCATATCATCTACAAATAGACTACTTTACTATTTTTTTCTACTAAATCCATTTTTTCTTGTATTTCCTTAATACACTAGTGAGATTATCCAATATGGCATGAAGCACAAGTGGGAAAAGATTTAAAAATGCCTGTCAGAGGAAAGAAATGTTTTGAATCATATTGTTTGCTGTATTTGTTTTTTAATTACATTTCCTTTGTTTTGTGAGCGTAGAATGACAATAATGACATTCAAAAACAATGTAGCAAATATTTAACAGTAGCACCAATAGAAGTCCCTTAGTGGGACAAAAAAACAATTTGGACATCTTATCTACTACAGCAAAACATAATACTTCTAAGTTGAAGAACTTGCCTTCTTAAAACAGTTTTAAAATTTATATCATCATTTTAAACAAGAGCACAGTGAAACCAACAAACTAGGCTGTTTCTTGGGTATGAAGAAGGTTTATTGTAAATATGAAACTGCCAAGTGGTTGGTAGAAAAAGAATAGCCAGAGGAATTTAGGGGAGAGCAAAGCTACTATGACTACCTTTCAGGAACAGAGAAAGTAGCAAATAAGGTGGGTAAGGTCTTGTAAATTATAAAGAGAACAGTGTAGCAGCAATAAAAAGGAAGCCCAAGCTGGAACAGCCTGCGAGTGGGGAAGAGCCTTACAGACGAGTAGAGCCCTGTGGCTTTAATACAAATTATCGACATGCAATAATAGAGACCAAAGGAGCCTGGGAGTTAGTGTGGGGCTTTGATATGTGTTACAGGTATGTGCTAGTAGGAAGTTATATGCCCCATATGACAGAGGTAGGGGAGTAAGAAAAGTGGCTTTTCTTGGCAGACAGAAAAGTATGACTAGACAATTATAAACTGTTCCACAGGTTTCTGAAGAACACTCATTGTCATTTTGGGGGTTGGAGCTTAGGACCAAACAATCACGAAATATGGTGATCCTTTACATTTTCTCCTTGCATTTGTTGAAATGGCATTATGGATCTTTCTTCTCTGTCTCTTAGCAAATCAAATTATAATGAATGACTTGGTTTTGAGAGTTAAATCAAACACCAACCATTTATTTTCCAATTTCATTAAATGAGTATTGGCCTTTGGTACCTTTTGAAATTGTACCTACTATTATTTTGTCAAGTAGTTTCTCATTTATATTTATTATCATTTTATTTTATTGTTATAACCTCAGTTTTAGTGTCTATATAATATTAACCAAAAAGTAAAGCAGACTTGAGTTTTTGATCTATTTTATTTTTGAAGAGTTTGTGTACATTTTTATTATTGTTATTTATCTCTAAATCTTTGACAAAATTTACTAAACAATTTGTGCATATAGGTTTTTTTGTCAAGAGATATTTAATCAAAAATTCAGTTTCTTCAAAATTTCTTCTTCAGCGAGTTTTGATGAAATGTGTTTTCCTGGAATTTTTCCATTTTATTTGTGTTCCAGGTTGTATTGTGTCACAATTTTTTGTGGAATAATCTCATGTTACCATTTTGTCTTCTTTCCTCTATTTCTAATAAGTCAGATAAGAAGATAAATATGAGATAACAATGAAAAATACAGCAACATCTTGGTGGCTGTGATAAGAGTAATCTCCCCACAAGTAATAACAACAATGGTCCACGGGAAAATATAAGCTGGTCAGTTAACCTGGAAATAAATGGCTTAATGGCTAGGTGATCCCATCAAGGTCAACACCAGCAAAGAGAGCTACTAAAAACACAGTCTGAGGTAAGTGATGGTTAAAAGACAACCCACAGTCAGCAGCTAACAAGCCAAGTCAACGTAGAACAGAGGAGGAATTCACTGCTACTAATTCATTCTTTGAGTTTGAAAGACAAAAGACTCAGAGCAATCTCACTGAAAACATACAGTGAGATGAATTATGATCTTGATCTCAAATTAAATCTGAAGAAATAAGAAAGTCTACATAGCTTCCAGGGATCCAATTGTTTCCCTGTTTTCAGCTAATGATTTTTCCTGATTTTTAAAATCAGTGAGATATTTAGCAGTACTATTTTTCCAACAACAGGTGAATTTACAGGTATTTCTGAATTACTGATATGTGGTTTTAATTTATTGTGGTCATAGATCAAACTGAACTACCTGAATCATCCTTTTATTTGTTCAGAACTCCTTGTAGCTAAGAAAATGGTCAACATTGGCAAATCTTTTATATGCACTTGCTAAAAATATGTGTTTTGCCGTTACTGCTTAGAGTATCTATACAGTGTTCATTGGTTCAAATTGCTAGGCCTGTTTGAATAAGATTTGTATTTTATTACTAGTTTCAGAATAAGTACATATATATACATGTACATATATATATATAGTTTATCTTTTTATCAATTACTGATAGAGAGGCTTAGAATAACCATATATCACAGTAGATTGTCTATTTTTCTTTGCAGTTATCAATTTTGCTCCAAAGATTTTAGAGATTAAGATTATCTCCTAAGTCCTCTTTTTATAAGCAAGTATTTGCTTGGGTGTGTGTTTGTGTGTGTGTGTGTGTGTGTGTGTGTGTGTGTGTGTGTGTGTGTGTTTAACATATTGTGTGTGGTAGTCACAGAAAACAAGTTGGAGTTTGTTTTCTCCTTTTTGCATCTGGGTTTTGGGGACCAGACTTAAGCAATAAAGCTTAGAGATAGGCATCTCTACCTACTGAGTCATCTCACCAGCCATGGCACATATTTATTTACAGTTATTTATGATAACTGTTAATAAATAAATCTCTGTTATTATAACATATTTTTAGTGATATATTTTCTTTCAAATATACTTTGATACTAATGCAGTCACATAGCATTATTTTGATTAGTGTTAGCATGTGCCTTTTTTATCGATTTTTTTTTTATTTACATTTCAAATGTTATCTCCTTTCCCAATTTCCCCCCTGCAAACAGCCTATCCCATCCTCCTTCCCACCGTGCTTCTATTAGGGTGCTTGGTCATCCACCTACCCAGTCCCAACTCATAGCCCTAGCATTCCCCTATTCTGGGGCATCAAGCCTTCACAGAACCAAGGGCCTCCCCTCCCATTGATACCAGATAAGACAATCCTCTGCTACATATGTAGCTGGAGCCATGGGTTCCTCCATGTGTACTCTTTGGTTGGTGGTTTCATCTCTGGGAGCTTTGGGAGACCTGGTTAGTTGATATTGTTATTCTTCCTATGGGGTTCCAAACCCCTTGAGCTCCTTTTTCTAACTCCTCCATTGGGGTCCTAGTGTTCAGTCTGATGGTTTGCTGTGAGCATCCACAACTGTGTTGGTCAGGCTCTGGCAGAGTCGCTCAGAGAACACAGCTATACCAGGTTCCTGTCAGTAAGTGTTTCTTGGCATCAGCAATAGTGTCTGGGCTTGGTGTCTGCAGATAGGATTGATCCCTTTAACCATCTTTTTGAGATTATTAGAAGTATGCTGGTTTAATAGAATGGAGGTTGTAGTTTCTCCTCCAAAACCTATAACTTCATTAGCCCTGAGTAGCTGGCTAGGTTTCCAGTATCAAACATGTTTCCTTCTGTTGAGTAAGCTTTAATTCCAATTAGAGAGTTGTCAATTACTACCATGGTATCTATGCCAGTAGTATACTCAGAATGAAATATAGACAACAGAGACATTGTATGGTATAAAAGTAGGTAAGTACTTTCTGAATTGAGCTCCATTTCCCCAAGAATTAAGGCCAACAATTGAAAGTTTTCACTTTTCAAAACTAAAAATCTTCTGCATAGATAGAGAAATAATCATTCCAGGAAAAGATAAACACACAGGATGGGAGAAAATCTTTACCAGCTATATATCTGACAGAAGACTAATATCTAGAACACATAAACAAAAGGACAAAAGAAAATTTCAACCTGTGACCTGAACACAGACATTCTAAAATTTAAAAATTAAAACAAAAGATAAAAAGAAACAAACAAAGAAAGAATCTTTTACCTTTTGGATTTTATTACTGAGAATAGAGCTAAACAAAGAATTCTTAACTGAGGAATATCTAATGACCAAGAAGCACCTAAAGAAATGTTCATCTGGGCAGTGGCACATGCCTTTAATCTCAGTACATGGGAGGCAAAGGCAGGCAGATTTCTAAGTTCAAGGCCAGCCTGGTCTACACAGTGAGTACTAGGATAGCCAGGGATATACAGAGAAACCCTGTCTTGAAAAAAAACAAAAAAGAAAAAAAGAAAAAAAGAAATGTGCAACATCTTTAGTCCTCAGCAAAATGCAAATCAAAACAACCCTGAGAATCTCCCCCATACTAGTCAGGATGGCTAAGATCAAAAACTCAGGTGTCAGCAGATGCTGGCAAGGATGTGGAGAAAAAGGAACACTTCTCCATTGCTGGTGGGATTGTAAGCTGGTACAACCATTCTGGGAATCAGTCTGGCAGTTCCTCAGAAAATTGGACATTGTACTACGTGAGGTCCCAGCTATACTACTGCTGGGCATATACCCAAAAGATACTCCAACATATAACAAGGACACATGCTCCACTATGTTCAGAGTAGCCTTAGTTACAATAGCTAGAATCTAGAAAGAACCCAGATGTCCTTCAACAAAGGAATGGATATAGAAAATATGGTACATTTACACAATGGAGTACTACTCGGCTATTAAAAACAATGACTTTATGAAATTCTCAGGCAAATGGATGGACCTAGAAAATATCATCCTGAGTGAGGTATCCCAATTGCAAAAGAACACACACAGTATGTACTCACTGATAAGTGGATATTAGCCCAAAAGCTAGGAATACTCAACATACAATTCACTGACCATACAAAACTCAAGAAGAAGGAAGAACAAAGTGTGGATGCTTCCGTCCTTCTTAGAAGGGGGAACAAAATACTCACAGGAGGAAATATGGAAACAAAGTATGGAGCAGAGACTGAAGGAAAGGCCATCATTATACAGGTTTATAGATGCTAAAGCTAAGCAAGGACACACCACCTAGATATATCTTCATTTTCATTATTTTTTTTCTTTTAGTATATTTATGGGTTTTTTGGTTAAAGTCAGTGTTTTACATGCAGCATATAATTTAGTCTTGCTTTCTATTCAGTATGACAGTAACTACTATTGGAGTACTAGGCTATTCAGATTGTTTGATAATGCCTGGCTTTAACATATATTAAATTAACCTCCATCATTCCTGATAGGAACTTGCTGCCTCTCTGTTTCTCTGTAAAATGCCTTGCGTATACAGTAAGAAAATAAGAACTAGGAATCAGAAAGATCATTTTCCAAAGAGTCTGAGACATCTACCCCAGTATGAACTTGAGATACATACCAATTTCACAATTAAAGACTATAACTATAGACTTCAATTACTTCAGTTACTGGGAGCTAGCAGCAGTGTTAAGCACTGAAGATTTGCTTTAGGCTGGTAGTAATTTATACAAGATGAAACAAATGCTGTTCTGGAAAGGTTTACTGACTTTTGCATCAGATCTTACATCTGCATAGCAATATATGTGAATTTAAAAATGCAGACAACACATAAAAGAGATCCTGGTGGCTTATAGTAGTGAAGACCAGTCATACAGAGAAACCCTCTCTCGAAAAATCAAAAACAAACAAGCAAAAATGTTCAACATCCTTAATCATCAAGGAAATGCAAATCAAAACAACTCTGAGATTCCACCTCAGATTGTCAGAGATAACAATCTTTCTTTTTCCATGGATACTAGTAATTATATACACATAACTATGATTTTATAAAGCAATGGTGATAGTTAAATGGTATAATCAGATAAAGTCAGAAAATCCTCTTTCTAAAACAAACAAACTAAACCAAAAACAAAAACAAAACAAACAATGAAAACAGAATTGGTATGAGGAGGATGTATAGGTAGATAGGACAGAGAACCTCAAATTAGATTTTGTTTCAGCACCAGAAAGGAGAGGGAAGACACTGTAAAGAATCAGGCCTGGATGGTTACAACCCAAATATCACCCTAATTGATAAAGTTGTGAAGATGCTTTTCCTTTGTAATGTGCAGCAGAAAAGTTAAAGAGTTTTGTGTGAAGTACCATGTTGACAGTGATACAAAAAAACATTGAAGCAACAGCTTGAGATGTATTCAAATATAAAGAAAGAAGACCATCTTCCTTTTTGTAAACAAAGATAAAACATGCACCACATGGTAAAGCCAACTACTTCTCTTAATAAGGCAAACCTTTTGGAAGAGTTGTAGAAAGCCTGTATATAGTGTTAAATAAAACAACAACAGACACAGACAAACAAGAAAAGCTGAGTGATATAGTCTCTACTGCAGACAACCCATATGATTCCACATCTTCAGTTTTTAATTATTTCCTTAGTGTTAAAATCCATTGCCACTTCAGTTTATCAAGAATTTAAGAAATACATAAGCACCAAGGTAAGGGCAGAACTATTTAAGGACCCTAGAGACTCATCCTGATTTTGACTTCATGGTTTTAAGTACTATAAATTTAAGAAGGAGCTTCCCAAAGAATCTATGGCAGCTCAGATTTTACTTCATTCCTCTAAGCAAGCCTATATTTCACATCTGCCCATTACAGCCAGGTTATAAGTGCAAGCACTGTCATATCTTTTGACCTTCAGAGACCACTGAACTTGGTCTTGCCCATACAGCTCACCCACTGCATCCTCCCTGACAAATTCTCCATCCCCTCTCTCCACTCACTGCTGAGTCCTCAGCTGCTGAACACTAATGATTTACTTGCTCCAGAAACCTGGATTATCTAGATGGCTTTTACAGCCAGTGATTCCCTTTTAAATTAAGTCTTACATAACATATTTATGCTTATTGTATGATTAAGTCTTTCTACAAAGATTATGAAGTGGCTTCTATAAAAGGTACTGAGATTAAATACATAAATGGAAATAGAGGGATTAAGGAGAAAAATATTAAAATGCTAAATGTGAATAACAGTGAACTCACTCCATTGAGGGAGTCTTCAGATCCTTCTTGGGCTTCTTGTAAAAATATTCCCACAGAAAAACATAAGGAAAATGTTATAACAATTCAGGAGAAAAAAAAACTTTCCAACAAAATCAAACTAATTGGAGAAGACTGTATACAGCAGGCCTTAGTGCATGTAAAAAACAATGATCGCAATACAATGGACCACATTATCCCAAATAAACTGCAAAAGACTTGATGTTATTGTTATCATTGCATAAATAGAGCTAATAGTATATTCAATGCAACTTGGTGTTTGTACGTTGTCACTGGAAAATCAAGAATAGGCTTAGAAAATAGCCCCCTGTTAAATTAGCCTGCTACAAAGAAAGGTTTTTATAGTTCCTGTGCTTAAAAACAAGCTTTCCTAAATTCTTTTCCAGGTCATCTTTTAATAGTGTAAATTAAATCCTACTTCAACTACTTACATTTTATATCACTGGAGCAGAATAACTGAGCAAAGCAACTTAGAAAAAGGCTCATTTTAGTTGGATTACAGTTTTCTAATGAGGAAGGCATAGTATCTGAAGAGGCTTACCCTAAGGTGATAGGTGCTTGTGGTGCAGCTGATTTAAAGTCAGAAGAAATGAGGATATTGGGCTATATCTTTCAAAAGTCTACTACCAGTGCTCCAACTTTAGCAGCCATTCTTCCTACTCTAAGGTTTCCACAGCCCCTAAACAGCACAACCAACTAGGACCAAAGGGCAAACATACTAAGCTGCGGGGACCTTTCATATGCATGCCATTATGCAGGCTCATCATTGCTTGCGGCAGTCATCTGGAAGATAGAATATCCAATCCACAATTCATGAGCCTTATGTGTTCAGAATTGCTATGAGTGGAGTCCAACATAGCATAAACTTTCTTAAAAAATTATGAGATATTTTGTATGTGATTTTTGTAACCCATTTACATAATCCTTGAGAGTGAACTTTATAGATGGAAATGTTGTGTCACACTGTGAAAAAGTCAGATACACCAATAATGGAGAAGGTGAGGAAAATAATAAATTAAAACATAAGGGGGTGGAGTTGATCTAGATCCATTAGAGATGTTGAGTCTCTGAAGTTCAGAGAGAATCCTGATGTGAGGAATGGCCAGCTTGTCATCTGCTCATGTGGTTTCTGGTTTGCACATATGCATGCCACCAAAGCTCATATATTCAAGAGCCGTTCTTTATGTAACATGATTGTAATCTACTTCCCTTTAGCAAGAGAGTGAACTTTGAAACAAGAAAAGAATGGTGAAAAACACAATTTTAAATATGTACCTGTAGACTGGAAGTAGTTAAATGATTCTGTTCACAGGGATTCATCACTTGGTTTCAACCACAGAATTTTTGCTACAATGTATTTTCCACTTGATCCAGGATTGTAAAGGTAGCCTATGAACCTTGACTTCCCAGTATCTACCCATTCAATTATTACAGACAATGTTTATTTTAAAACATATCTTAATGTAGACTGAGAGGAATCCACTTCTCTCTATACATGTATTTCTGATCTTCCATCCTCTTACCCAACCTTTAGTGAGCAAGCCACATACTATAATGCATAAATGCTTCTCGAGCATGCATTTCTTTAGGCTAGAACTATTTACATAGGAAAGCAATATGTATCTATATCTCTAAAGCTCAAATACTTGGAAATTTCTAAACAACTCAGACATGATGGCACTCTATATAGTTCTGGTCCACATAGACAGACAGAAACAAAGGGACTAATATAATTATGCAATAAGCAGGACAATCAATGTTTAAAAGATCCAGAAGGCTGAAGTAAAATACTTGAGAACTAGTCAGTATCTTTGGGCTGGTTTTCAATAGTGGTAAGGAAAGAGGAATGTCCAGATTTAAAATACATGAATTATTTTTAGTAGTTCTCATGATGATATGAATGACTTACTAATCTTAAGCAATTAAACTGTATTTACACTTTAATAGTACTGCTCATAAAATAACCTGTGCTTCAATTGCCTTTCTGTAAAGTAGGTAAAAGAAGGTTGGGTTTCCATTTCTAAAAGTTTATCATTCAATATCAACCACTAGACAAAAGGGTATAAAATTACTGATATATAAAGAAGCACATGAGATGAATCAATCCTGAAAAGACACACAGATCAGCTGTATCTTTCTACTCTATTCATTTATGCTCTTTCAAGAAAAGTTTATTCCCACATATAAACTATGGGCTAATTAAGCTCAATACATTTTACAAAATAAGCTCATAGTTGGTTTTTTCCATTTAATTTTTCTCATAATTTTTATATGGTTACATCTAAGAACACAAAAATCAAGAAAGCCAATTTTATAAAATGTGTAAAAACAAATGATATTAGCACAGCTTAGCTAGTACTATTTGTCAATATCCCAATGATATCACTAGTTCTAAACATGTTCTACTAAAATAATCTGGGTTTTTCTTCTGAAATTTTTGGGTGAGGATAGACACCTCTACCTTTCAAGAAACTCTAGGATAAAAGTAAGAATATTTTCTCCAAATATTTCACCTATGGCACACCTCAAATAAATTCTGTCAGTCCCTGCCTTTCCTCTTTGAATCTCAGCACATAATGTAAAAAGAGGAGGCCCACACTGACTATACATAACACTATTTCTTAGAATGAACTGATATATCTATGGTGTGGTTTCTAAATGTCAGAACTCTATACTTCCTCATTTATCAAGAATACTCCCCTCTCATAAGGAGCAATTATCTCAAACTCTCTGAAGGTACTTGCATTTCAAGAGAAAGTAAAGAGTCTCCATGCTATTTTCTAATTACATAGTTTTGTGATGAACAGTAGTGTTAATATTATACTCTGTGGCATGTGCTTCTGGGCATTCCTTTGTAGTGCTTCTCAACCTGTTGTATGAATTCCCCTTTTAGCTCAAATTTGACAAATGAAAGTAAGAATTGCATAAAGGCAAAGGCAAAGTAAATGAAGGGATCTGTGTACTTGATAAAGGCTGGGCCTGATGTCTAACATATCAGAAAAGTTAAGCAAAATAATAGTAATATCATTGGCAATGACTGACAGAGAGGAAAACTCTTATATTTAATTTTTTAAAATAACCTATAGCTATACAGGTTGCTTATTACATCATTGGGAAGTGAAACTTATAGTCAAATCTCATCTTAAGAAAACAGAACCAAAGTCCAAAAGAATAGCAATAGAAATTCTAAATTTAAAATTTAGCTAAGCAGGAAGCTAAGGCAAGAGGGCAGCAAGTTCAAGGCCTGGCCATGCCTTTGGGTGTTATAGACCACTTTACACAACATAGGAGGACTCTGTCCATAAAGAAAGAGAGAGAGAGAGAGAGAGAGAGAGAGAGAGAGGAAGGAAGAAAGAAAGAAGAAAGAAAGAAAGAAAGAAAGAAAGAAAGAAAGAAAGAAAGAAAGAGAGAGAGAAAGAAAGGAAATAAGGAAAGAAAGGAAAAGGAAAAAAAGAAAGAGAAAATGAAAGCCTTCATGCTAGTAGTCCACAAACTTCTGACTATGAGCCTTAATTAGTTTTTCACAATTCTTTTGAAGAACATGTAAATAATCTGGAAATGCTGAGACTGGTTCTACAGCCACATCTTTCTTACCAGGTATTGGGAAATGTCTGTCTCTCATTGTCTGATGTCTTAATTTCATTTCTGGTACTATGATAAATATCAACAAAATGCAACATAAGGAAGGAGAGAGTTTATTGCCAGGTTACAGTTAATCACTGAAGGGAAGCCAAAGGAAGAAGTAAAAGCAGCTGGTCATATAATATCCCCACTGAAGAGCAGAGACCCCCTTGCTACTTGCTTTTATAATGCTTTCTCCTATCCTATATTGTTCATGAATCCCTGCTCAGGAAATGGTGCCACCCCACCCCCAATAGATTAGATATACTTGTATAAGTTAATTGTCAAGACAATCTCCCACAGAAGTTCCCTTAGGCTAATGTAAGCTAGGCAGCTCCTCAATTGAGGTTCTAGTTTTAAGTGATTTCAGGGTAGTGGTTTTGAACCTGTGGTTTGCATCCCCCTAAAGGTAGAACAACCCTTTCTTTCACCTAAGGTCACCTAAAACCATTAGAAAATATAGATATTTATATTATTATTCATAACAGTAGTAAAATTACAGTTATGATTAGTAAAGAAAATAATTTTATGTTTGGGATCACCACAACATAATAAACTATTAAAGAGTCACAGCATTAGGATGGTTATGAAGCACTGCTCTAGTTTATCATAAGTTAACAGTACATCAGAAGACTATAGATTACTGACAACACAAATGGTTTCCACCTATAAGTATGCACATGATATTGACTGGTATAAAAATCATTAATTTTTCCTTTATTGTGGAAGCACTGGTTTTTACCTGTTAGATATATAAATTCATATCTAAATTCAAGTCTGTATCTGAATGACCTGTTAAATATTTACTCTTTGGTTTCTTCCTGGAACCAGTTGTAACATCTTATTCACTTCCTCACTAATCAATAACTTAAATAAAATAATTGAAATATTTATTTCATATTTTTTGTAGTGGTGATATCAGCCCTCTTTGTATATTTTTAATTATCCCTTAAAATTAAAGATTGGGAGTAGCTTCATATCATTCCAGGATTATCACCAAAGCTTCTCAGAGACTCTTTTCCAGCTTACAAATTATATTAGCTGATCCTCATGATATGTAAACTGCTCTGTTAGTCACTTTAGGAGGCACATTGACTCTTATAGATGCTTAGTATTATGTATTATTATGAAACAAACCCAGGACTTTATATAGAGAGATACCTTCAGAAAATCAAAACAATTTCATAATATACCTTCCATGCTCTTACTCACAGCCCTCTCCTTCCAATTCCACCAAGTAATAGAAAAACCAAAACCAAAACCAAAAACAAAACAGAAGGTTCTGCCTTCCTAGGGTCTTGGCTCTCAATAGAATCTGTGGGTTTTACTCCCTGAAAGACTTCCCTGTACCTATCACTCAGAAAAGAATTCCTGAAGCTTCCCACACAGATGTCAGACATTGGCCAAGACGTCAGGTCCTTGTTAGACTCACTGATTCCTTCCAGGGTGGTGTTCGGGGACCTCATCTCCTCTTTTCAGCTTACAGGAAGAAATGAAGCCTTTTACCTTCCTGCCCCATGGTCTTTAAATTGCTTGTTTTCTATCTTCATGGAAGGGTGTATAGCTAGTGTACTCATTTATAAAATAGGAAACAGATGGGGCTAGCTTGTTTTGCAAAGACAACTAGTTATCTTATAAGTACAGATGGAGTAAGTAGCACAATTATTACCAAAGAATTGGGCTCTGTGGCTGCCAGATGGTTTGGAAAAAAGGAAAAAATTTAAAACCACCTGTCATATTTATAGCAGGAGAACCTGCTCTCTGTAGTATGGAGAACCTGGAAGAACTAAGTAACCCTGTTATTCAGCCCAGGATCAGAGGTGAGGAGGACACAACATCTGTCCCAATACTGGGAGTAACTGGGACCAGCAGGACCAGGCACAAAGGAAATCCACCAGCCCAGTGGCTCAGGTTGCTTCTGGTCTGTCTGGGTTGGCCAGTATCCTGAGCAGACCTTGGGCACAAACTCTGTGGCCAGTCCCAAAAAAGACCCAGAGGAAGCTCGACTCCCAGGTGCTCTAACAAGCCTAGGATCAGAGGATCCCAGAATCACAGAGGCAGCTTGACTCTCAGGACTTCTGACACAACCAGGATCACAGGAAGGACAGGCTCCAGTCAAGTTTAGCAAGGGCAGGTAGCAATAGCTATAACCAGATGATGCAGGGCAAGTGTAAGAATATAAGCAACACAAACCAAGGTTACTTGGTATCATCATAACACAATACTCCCACTATAGCAAGTACTGGACACACCATCACACCAGAAGAGCAAGATTCAGACATAAAATCACTTTTCATAAAAATGATACAGGACTTTAAGAAAGACATACATGCACACTCAAAGAA
>JADRCD010243811.1:0-30118 GCA_019843815.1 Montemys delectorum | reverse complement strand
CAAGAGGACAGAGCAAGGGAAAGGACTGGGTGAGCAGCCCCTTTTATAGTGAGTCAGGTACACCTGCTGTTGCCAGGTAACTATTGGGCAGAGTCTAGACTAAATGCCAAACAAAACTAATCTAAAAATATATTCATTCCAATGAGTTGCTGATCTGGTTCAAGATTTCTGGTTTCTAAAGCACCATTAATTCCAGACTATTGCCTAAACACATCTTGGATAACTTTCTGTTGCCCCGAGTCAGGAGAATTTTGCAACTAGGCAGAGAAATTGGGGCATGTTCTGTGTGAATTTCTCACCTCTCCAACCTTGATGTCTGCTCTGAGGCATAAAACCATGCCAGAACATTTGGTAAGGTAGAACAGGTTGAGACCAAGAGACTCAGTGAGGCATAGACAACTCCCAGCTCCCTGCCAGACTCTGGACTTGGAATACATGTCACACTTCTCACATGTAAGAAACATGTCCTATGGTCCTGTAGGCCCAAAACAGAGTTCTTAATGCTAATAAGATACCTAGAGGCCTGGAGGGCTTAGTCAATAACCTTTCCTTCCCAGACATTCTTCCCTGGAAAAAAGTTATTTAATCTCAGGCCCAGTCTGTGGGACCTTGACTCTGTTCTTTGCTCATCTGAAATTGCCAGCAGCACCTGAATGTCAAAGAGTCTGAGAAGTCCAAGGCCCTGACCTCATCGAAGATCTGGGCTATGCTTTCCCATGCCCAGAGCAGTGTTTTAACACTTCTCTGTATCCTGGCACCCACCCTGGAGGCACAGTCAAACTCTCTGAGTTCTGCTTTTCCAAGAGGCTGTGTCCTGTGGCAGGGTGGATGGGAACTAACAGTCTTCTGGGCATGACTGTTTTGCTTGCATGCTGCAGGAAGCACATTTGCCTAGTACTTTCAAAGTCACAATAGGGTGACCAGCATGGGCTGCAGCTAATGCCTATACTGAGTGCTGGGTCCCAAAAGTCACCCTCAAAGCCTCCATGGGTCTCTCAGACCCCTCATAGCTCTGTGGTATGTGTCTGAAGGGCTGAGATCTTTATTTTATCCAAACTATACCACTTTGCAAGAAAGAAAATTAGCTATAGACATATGGCAATGCCTCTGGGGTAGGAACTTCATACCATAGTGCTTTGGAAGTTTATTCTAAAAATTCTCAAATGATGCCACAGAAAAGGTAAAATTAGTATAAGAACAGTCAAATAAATATTCTCTATCCTTTGTTATATGAACATTTACATACAAAAGACATTCAAGAGAGTTGGAGAGGTGGCTCAGTAGTTAAGAGTACATGTTGATCTTACAGATAATTCAAGTTTCTCTCCCAGTATACACATCAGTTGGCTCAAAACTACCTGTAACTCGAGTTCCAGGGAACCTAAGTCGCTCTTCTGGTCTCTAAAGGCACTGCATGTGTGTGGTGTACATATAGACAAGCAGGCAAATGCACATATATAAAAATAAATTTAGAAAATGACACATTATATAGTATAAAACAATCAAGAATGTGGAGCTTTATTTTAGGTCCCCAAAAGATGTTTCATTCAACTAGCAACACCCAAACATCAAAATGCTATCATACATAAGTAAATTGTTAATTGCTTTTGAGGCAGATTAAACTTAATCTTTCCTGTAAAAGTATGATGAAAAAAAAATGTCTACAAGGCAGTAGGCAGAAGGCTAAAAGAATACTAATCTCCTCTCTCCACTGAAATAAAGTATATGTGGTTATGTCTTAGTTGGTAAAGAGGTAGCTATAGGAGTGTGAGGGGGGGTAGTGATTCAGTTCCATCACTCATGTAAATACCAGGTAGTATGGTAGTCATTTGGAATTCCAATTCTTATAAGACAGAATCTGGGGATTTTTTATAGCAAGCTAGCTAACTAGAGTAGTCAAATAAGTAAGCTCTGGCCTCAAGTGAGTGACCTTGTCCAAATATATAAGACAGAGAGTTATCAAGGAAGATATTTAATGTCAACTTCTGGCCTCTATATGTACATGCACATATATTTACATGTACCAACACATACCTGTGCATCCATAGGTAAGCACCCATATACACTACATACAACACACACACACACACACACACACAATTAGAGTCAAAATTACTAAATGGAAACACTCACAGATGGCATGGGATACATGATCCTGACTCTCTTTTCTTGTTTCATCTGCATAAGTTCACAATGAAATGATACTTTAGATGTGGAGACAGAGAAGGCAAGCTTGTGATACCAACTCCTAAAACTTAATGGAGTATTTATGCTCTCCTGTTCCCATGCAGCTAAAGAAAGGACAGAGGGTATACACTATTTACAACAGACACGGTGAAAAACCTTTGTTATATTAGAAGATATAGGGAAAATAAGTATATTCCAGACAAACAATCTACTCTATGCAAGCTTGAAGCATTGTTTCTCAGAGGAATGGGAACTGGGAAGCACTGGTTTCCTGTTACTCTAGTTATTGTTGCACATTCATTTTTTCTGTAGTACTTACTAATAAAAAGCACCAGTATGAGCAATAGTGTATAACGCTGTATTAGTAAGAGTTTTCTAAAGTAACCAATTGACCTGTGTGTGTGTGTGTGTGTGTGTGTGTGTGTGTGTGTAATGTATTAGAATGACTTACAAGCTATGGTCAAGCTAATTTAACAATGGCTGCCTATGATCAGAAGGTTCAAGAGTCAAGTAGTTGCTTGGCCCATGAGGCTGGTTATCTCAGCTAATCTCCAGTACACACTGGAATCCTGAAGAAGTCAACTCTAATGCCAATGGAGAGGTGAACTTTCTAGGAAGGTCAAGAGAAAGCAGACAAAAAGCAACATTTAATTTTTCCTCATCCTTTATATAAGCTTCTAGTGGAAGGAATGGTACAAATTAGAGTTCCATTTTTGCACCTCAAGGATCTAGGTTAGTTGTGAATCTTCCCACTTGAAATTATTTAATTAAGCAAAAATCCCTCACAGGTGTGCCCACTATTTTTGAGGTTTAGTCAATTCTAGATGTAGTCAAGTTGACAATCAAAATACCCGTCACAAATTTCAAGAATATAATTTAATTTTGGAGAGCTGTAATTTTATGGAAATATAAAAAGTAAACAATATACTATACACATGACAATATTTTAGGAAATAAGTGCTTATTACTTATCCATTACTATGACAAAATGCCTGACTTCCCCCTACCCAAAAAAAGTTAAGAGAGGAAGTTAATTTTGGCTAAGAGTTTGATGGTACACTGATTCTTGCCTAGGAATATATGGCAGCTGAAATGTAAGGAAACTGGTCACATTGCATCCAATAAAAGAAAAAAAAGGAGCAATGACTGCTGTAATTCAGGTGTTTTCTACTTTCTACTCAAGCTAAGACCTCCAAGTCCATGCATTGTTGTCCCCCACATTCAGAGTAGGTCTTCCAAATTCTGTTAAATCTAAAACTCCCCTCACAGCCCTAACTAGAGATTTGTCTCCTGAATGAGTATAGATACTGTCATGTTGCCTGCCATTTTTATCTTTCATAATAATCATTTTCTTCTTAAATGTAGTCCTTGTAGTCTTAGAAGGAGTAAATCAGCTTATAAAAATAGTTAAGTTAAATTTTTCAGTGTAACTTTAATGTGCTATAATTTTTAATGAGCATTCCAAAAATGCATTATTCATTAGGAGTCAAGGAGAAAACACTAAAATCAAAAGTTGGCTCTGAATACTAAGATGAGAAAGACAGTGAAGAGGTAGCTTTAAAGTTTTACAAAAACAATTGATGTAGAAATATTCCCCTTCCCCCCGCCACACACACAGACACTGACATGGACATCAGCACACGCACATGTACATGGACACAAACTTTCATTCACAGTTTGTACAGAATTCTATCATGCTGCTTGGGGGGGGGGGGCCTTGTGCTCAGAATTCTCTAATTTTAGTGACTTCTAACCCTAAGTGTTCAGATTATAAATGTTTAGCACTATACAAAACAGGAATGCTTTGAAACTAATGAAGATAGCATAAATCAGTCATCCTACAGTCAAGCAAGCCATCTTGACTAATTACTAATCCAATTTTAAAATGTAAAAGAAAAGTACCCATTTGGTTTCCCTATTCAATAAAGAGCACAATGCTTATATGGGTGAATTCAACACATGGAAATATTTTATCCCTCGGTCTGTGTTTTTACCTAAACCTCTTATTTGTTTACCCAAACTTAAAAAATATGAATATGTTCAAGTGCACTATAACAACCTCATCAATATTTAGGAAACAGACACTATGATTGTAGATCTTCATTGCAAAATGAAAAAAAAAATCAAACACATCTGTGAGATAACAAAGGTACACATTACAAATGCTATATTTGTCTAGACATAATCAGATCCATTTTTCAGTAAATGTTAAATGCTTCTAATTAAAGCAATTTAAGAAATTTATAAAAATTCAAGAATGGTAGTAAAATGTTAACATTTGAAAATCAAAATTCTTGTTCTTAGCAGGCTCTACTTGTGTCTCCATAGTAACCAGAACCCTCATTAGCCTCATTCTATGTGCTAATTGGTAATGCTCCTGTATATAAAATAAAATAATATCTATATGTATATAAAGTTTATGTGTGTGAACCTGAAAGTGGAACACTAGCCAGGAAGCAGGTCTTCTTTCAGGCTTGTTCCCTAAGAGCCCTTTCTTCTCAGAGCTTTCTCCTCTTGTATATTCTTTCTTTTGGTCTGTCTCCTAACTGAGAAAGATGAATCTTCCAAAGAGGCTTTGGTATTTCAAGGAATACTTGAGTGGACACAATGGACTTCGAGAAGTTGAACAGCTTTTCACATAGAAGTAAGCCACCAAATTTGACATAGGAATCACCTGCCAAAAGGGACACATTGCATGATTTTCTTAGATAAGAGTAGGCCTTCTTTCACATATCTATCCTGAAGCACTGCCACCTGGAAGCAATTTTCTGAAGATAGTAGTGTGGAGAATAGAAAAACAACCCCAGAGAGGAGCTCCATCTGCTGCTCACAGAAACTCCTTAGGAATTATAAATTAATCTGACTACAGAGCTGTCCCAGTTTAGGACATCTATGCATTCTCACTGTAATGCCTTTCATGATTATACAAATGAAACATCCTGAAGGTCTTTTTCAAATTTATTTTTCTTAGAATCAAAGCAGTAAAAAATACAAAGTGATTACTTTCCATTGTGCTATTGAGACATTGTAGACAATTGTTAAAAATGTAAACAAAATAACGAATAAGAAAGATAGGGGAAGGAAGAGAGAATGGATGAATGAGAAATAAAAAGGGAGAAGTGGGGAGGGCAGGGGTATAAGTAGAAAAAAGTGTGATAAAATGGAAGACTTTAGGCACCATAAAATGGCATAGAATTTTAATTCTTCAAAATTAATCATTTCAAGGCTCTGGTGATTTTTATAACCCTGTCTTATCAGTTTCCTCACAACACTGTCATAGTCTCTAATAACTACAAGTATTGGGTTTTTTTTCTATAAACTGTTAAACTTTGAGAAATAATCCCAGTTTCCTCTTGAGTTCAGATTATTTCACTCATCTCATTTAGGGTCTATCATATAAACTACTGGAACCAGCTAAAAATATAAAGAAGCAATTATATTTCTTTATAATTTTGTACAAATATAGGTAAGTATTTTAGCTTTTATCATTTCTATTTTAATTGTCCAAGTTTATTAACAATATGAAACTCTTCCACCCCATTTCTCTTTTCATTTTAAGTTCAATTATGGTGTTATAATAAACTACAAAATGTCAGTGACTTGAAATATTACAGGCTGATTTACTGTTTATGGTGTGTGTTTAGTGTAATTTAGAAGAAAGGCTCTGCCTATGACAATTATTCAGGGACCAACGTAGGCAGTTTACTATCTTAGGACAGATTTAGGAGTTTGCACTGCCATCAACAAATACGCTTCAGAGTCAACACCAACACTGAAAAACAACTAAGTACCCCTGCTCAAGTTCCAATGCTGGGCTATGAGAGAGTATGATCCTCTATAAACTGAAATTAGGAGAGTCTGAACTCACCTGAAGAGCACTAGAGCTGAATCCATAATTCCTTCCCTGGGGTTTAAATCTAGTGTAACTCTTAGCCTTGAGCCTAAACTGAACCAACATATTAGTCTTCAAAGAATTTTGCCATAAATTCCCAGAGCCAAAGTGCTTAAACAATAGGAATTATTTTTTTCCATTAAATCCAGCAGAAATGCATGGAGAAAGAGGAACCAAGGTAGTTTTGCTAAAGGGCCTTCTTCTTGGGTTATTAGTGCCTGTTTTATCTCAATCTCTGTAAGAAGTATCTCTTAAGTCCACTTATAAATAACACAAACTTATTTCTACATAACTCTGGTAGATGGGAAGTTGGAAGCCAAAACCTTCACAGGTGGTATTGTCTGATAAGTCTGTATGCTATGGAGGATAGAATTCTTTAAGAACACATACTGTGACAGAAGAAAGAAGGCCTTTTATAGGCCTGATCATTTTTAATATAAAGAAGCACTCCTTGCCTACTTATCCCTTAGAGGCCTCAACTCCATCACCTCAGCAAATCCTGAAATTTGTTTAGGGCATATTTTAACCATAGAATTAGTGTTAAGACTTCAAAGCATAAATCTGGGGAAGAAACAACTTACCCCTTAGCAACCTTTGATTTACTTTAACCTTACAGACAAGTAACAAGATTTTGTGGATGTCATCATGGTCCCAAGTAAGCTGATTCTCAGTTTAGTCTATAACCCATTTTTTGATTGGGTTGTTGAGTTTTTTGGAGGTTAGCTTCTTGAGTTCTTTATATATTTTGGATATTAAGCCTCTATCCGATGTGGTGTTAGTCAAGATTTTTTCACAAACTGTAGGTTGCCGATTTGTCCTAGTCACTCTGTCCTTTACTTTACAGAAGCTTTTCAGTTTCAATGAGGTCCCATTTATCAATTCTTGATCTTAGCACCTGAGTTATTGGAGTTCTGTTTAGGAAATCCCCACCCTCACCCCTGTGCCAATGAGTTTGAGGTTCTTTCCCACTTTCTCTTCTATTAGAGTCAGTGTATCTCGTTTTATCAGAGTTTGAGTATCTAGTGTATCAGAGTTTGAGGTCCTTTATCCTTGGACTTGAATTTTGTGCAAGGTGATAAATATGGATCTATTTTAACTTTTCTACATACCAGCTCCTGGTTAGACCAGCATGGTCTATTGAAGATGCTTTCTATTTTTGATTGTATACTTTTGCCTTATTTTTCAAAGATCAAGTGTCCATAAGTGTGTAGTTTTATTTCTGGGTCTTCAATTATATTTTGATTACTCAACCTATTTGTCTCTGTACAAGTACCATGCAGTTTTTATCACTATTGCTCTGTAGTATGGCTTGAGTCATGGGAGGTAAGATGAAATGCCCAACAGTGGGGAGACAGAACTTGTAGAGTCTACCTCCAGTAGAATAACAGGTCATCAAGTAGAGGGATGAGGTTGCCATACTACAGTCAAAAACTCTGACCCAGAATTCTTCCTGTCTAAAATAACTGCAGGGACAAAAATGGAGAAGAGCCTGAGGGAAAGGAGGTCCAGTGACAGGCCCAAATTAGGATCCAGTTCAGGTGAGGCCCCAAGGCCTGACACTATTACTCATGCTATGGTGTGCTTATAGACAGGAACCTATCATGACTGCTCTCTGAGAGGCTCAACAAGCAGCTTACCGAGCCAGAAGCAGATACTTACACCCAGCCAATGAACAGAAGCCAGGGACCCCTGTGTATGAATTAGAGAAAGGCTGGAAGTTGTAGAGGTGGGCCACCCTGTAGGAAGACCAGGACTCTCAACTAAATTGGATTCCCAAGATCTTTCAGACAGTAAGCCACCAGCCAGGCAGTATACGCTAGCTAGTATGAAGCTACCGACACATAGACACATAAACAACAGAGGACTCCATGATCTGGCCTCAGTTTGAGAAGCACCTAACCCTTGAGAGACTTGAGGCCCCAGCAAGTTGGGAGGCCTGGCAGGGTGGGACTGGGAATGGGCACATCTTCTTGGAGACAAGGGAGGAAGAATGAGATAAGGAACTGTTGGAGGGCAGACCAGGAGGGGGATCACAACTGGGCTACAGAAAAGATTAAAGATAATTTTTAAAAAAACCATTTAGTAGACATTTGGTCATGAAAAACACAACATCTTCATATCCATCTTTTTAGAAAGGATTCTACTTTTGGAAAGCCAGTCATTCAGGGTGATGATGGCTATCAAGGGAGCAGGAACCATCTTGCTGCATAGCAATATAGTTGGTGGCAAATGCATTAGAAAATTCTCAATTGGAGCCTTACTACAGCACACAACAAGTCATCTTTTTACCAATTTATATGTAATTTTAAATTTTAAAAAAGGAAACAAAGGAAGGCTCAGTTTCTCCCTATAATGAACACACTATTTGTTAATTATATTTTATATATAAGTACTCATGTCCTAATAATACCTGTGGTAATAATTTTCAGAATCCTACTAAGAAGAGAGTGATTTGAGAACTGAACAAGGAGAGAAAGGAATTAATGAAGGAAAAATTTAACAGAACTCACAGCTCATCAATTGGACTCAAAATTAATACAATTTTCATGATTCTGGGAACACAGGGGCGTTTCTAAGTAGCTAACAATAACACTCCATTCATTAGTCAGCCCCCCTCCCAGTTCCCTCCTGAACTATCAGCTCCATAATGAAAGGAAGTACTGTGCTAAAGCAACTTGAAATTGCAGTGTGGGCAAGTGGCAAATTATCTTCATGAAGTACTACCCCTATACTTCTTAACAAAGATTCAGAAATTTTAACATTATGTACAAATAGTATGCTATTCTGAGAACTCAGCTATAAAGAAATCTTATTGCTAATGGAATACAGATCCTGTGAGTGTCACTGACATACTTACTGCTGGGCAGTCTAAAGCAAAATCCAAAGAATTAAACCTGTCATGAAGAGCACAGGAGTGAGGCTAGTTGTATAACATGCAATTATAGGACCTGGGTAGAATCTGAGAAAAACATTTGGGTGTCCATTGGAGCAATTGAGTCAACCTAATCCTAAATTCCATATGAGGTGTTAGCCAGGCCATCCTCCTTTATTTAAGTTATCTTAAGACATCTGACCTGTGAACAGTAGCAAGAATAGATTATTGAATGTGGTAGAAGAACCTCTTCCTTACAGACTCCTTCAGTCTACTATATGACAGACATCCAGGGAATTGTAAGATAAGTATTTTAATAGAATAAACACAAATTTAGAACACACACACAGGAAACCTTCCTATAAAAAGAAAATTGAGCTTTGGACCAGAAGGACAAAAAACATTAGCACAATAAAGTGATGATAAGAAACAAAATCCAGAATTAAAGCCCAGGATGCTATCAGAAAGAGGAAACCAACCAACAATTGTGCAGTGTCCAGGAAATGAGAAGCTTGGGGAACTCAAAGATTGGGACTGTCAGTGTAAAATCAGCAAGTATAAGAAGAGCAGAGCACATCTTGTCACACATGCTGTTGCTCAGGAACTACATAGGAACACCAAGGCAAGGAATCTGCAAAACACTAATGGGCTTTCAGCATAAAATGATGTGGCCTCCTGTGCAGTGACTTACTTAGCATAACCATTTTCCAGTATTTGTAGGTCCAGTTTTTACCTCTGACATTTGCTAATTATAAATATTAGGAAAGGCAATTTTGTGTCTGTCACTGAGTGTTCATCCTATAACCCTCAGAAAAGTATCAACAGTATCATATAATTCAAAACTGGCATTTCTCTGCTGTATGTGTGTTGGTGTTCATTCAGAGATGATGCATCTAACTCTCAAGAGACTGGAAGTCCTAGGGAGTTTACAGGTCAGGTGGCATGTGGGGTGGGGATATCCACATGGAGACAGGGGTGTGGGGAAGAGGGGATGTGCAGTAGTAGGAGGGTAGAAGGGGGAGGGGGAATAAAATAAGGAGTGTAAAATTAATTAATTAATTAATTAACTAATTAATTAAAAAACCTGACAGGCCTTCTTCTTACTTCTTAAGCTTGGACAATTGCTTTAATTTTATGAATCTCATAGTATTAAAAATCTGCTTCTAGTTGCCCTCTAGTTGAGTCAGGACTGTTTTGCATCTCATAACACATATGGTTGCTGTTGTTGTTTTCCATGCTATAAAATGTCCTTATGTAGCTTTGGCTAGCCTGAACTTTATGATTTTCATGCCTCAGCTTGGTGAGTATGATCATTCTAGGATTACGGGCATGAGCCATCATGACCTGCTATTCACTCATTTATTTTCCTAGAACCAATATATACAATCTTCCACACGTTCTCTAGGAGAATTCTCTAAGTAAGGCATCTCTGAGCAGTTTCATTATCAAACACCTCAACAATAGCTAGCATTCCTAAAGCTTATATTAACAAAGGATTCATGCTTCAGGCAGAAGTATTTTCTCCTCCTAACTTTAAGGTAGCAGCTACATTTGTCTCTAATCAAAGAACTACATTCCAAACACTAAAACTGAGACCCACTAAGCCTCTCAATCCAATTGCCTAATTATAGAAAAAGACAAGAGCAAAGTCATATTCTATATAAAATCACTATACTTCTATCTTCAAAATGTACAGTGTAGAAAAAAATCTATAGGATTAAAGATTCTACTCAACACATAAATCTTTTTTTTTTTTGTTTAATCTTTTTACAGTCCAGATTTTATCTCCTGGCCCACTGTTCCACATCCCATACCTCCTCTCCTACACTCCAAACCTCCATCTCCTCAACGATGTCCCATGACAATGTCCCCACACACACTGATACTCATGCCACTAGACCTCCCCACTCCCTGGGGCCTCCATCTTCTCTGAGTTCAGACCCAGCAGTCCTCTACTGTAATATGTGTTGGAGGCCTCATATTGACTGCTGTGTGTTGCCTGGTTGGTGGCCCAGTGTGGGGCAGTTCTGACAGCCAGAGTCCAGTAGAGCAGAGCCACTTTGAACCCTGGAGACCTACTGAACATTTGCTCAAGAAGGGACGGAAGGCGTTCGGTGAATTGCTCCTGAGACCATGGCTCAGATTTCAGCCCAGACCCCTCACAGCTGCCCCTGCAGGCGCTGTGTGCTCTATCAGGCAGACATTGCCTCAAATTCCCAGCATTCTAGCTAGACTTTACACACAGTCATCTGACCACAAGCCAGGCATGCCACGCCCCATACAATAAAAGGGGTGGCTTGCCCCCTCCTCTCTCTCTTGCTTCTTCTCTCTTACCCCTCTTGCTCTTACTCTTACCCTCTTGCTCTCTCTCTCTCTCTCTCCCCTCTTTGCTCTCTCTCTCCTCTTTGCTCTTTCTCCCTCTTCTCTTTTCTCTCCCTTCTCTTTTCTTTCTCTCTCTCCTTCCTCTCCTTTCCTTCTCTCTACTCAACTAGCATATTTCGCCTTCCTACAATAAAATAACTCATTCATACATTGCCTCCTTTTTAATTAAGGCGCCGTGCAGCAAACAGGCCAGTCCTGGGAGGAGAGAGAGAGACCTGGGCCTCAACACCAGGCCCCCTGCCACCCAGGGAGAGAGAGAGCCACAGCAGGCCCCATCTCCTTATTGAGCCAACAGCCCAGTGTCTGAGAGATCTTAAGGGTCCAGGCAACTTGAGACTTCTTGTCCTCCTGCAGGGTTGCCCTCCCATTCATTTTTCCCTAATTCAACCACAGGGGTCAGCAGCTTTTTTCCTTTGGTTGGGTATAAATATCTGACTCAGCTACTTGTTGGATCTTTCAGAGGACAGTCATGATAGGCCCCTTTTTGTGAACACACCATAGCCTCAGTAATAGTGTCAGGCCTTGGGGCCTCCTCTTGAGCTGGATCCCAATTTGGGCCTGTCACGGGACCATATTTTCCTCGGGCTCTTTTCCATTTTTGTCTCTGCAGTTCTTTCAGACAGGAACAATTCTAGGTCAGAGGTTTTGACTGTGGCATGGCAACCCCATCCCTCACTTGATGCCCTGTCTTTCTGCTGGAGGTGGGTTCTACAAGTTCCCTCTCCCCATTGAAGGGAACTTCATTTAAGGTCGCTCCCTTTTGAGCCCTAAAAGTCTCTCACCTCCCAGGTCTCTGGTATATTTTGGAGAGTTGTCCTACCTCCTACCTTCCAAGGTTGCCTGTTTCCATTCTTTCTGTGGGCCCTCAGAGCTTCACTCCTATTCCCCCTACCCAATACCTGATCATGTTCCCCTCTTCTCCCTGGCCCCTTTTCCATCTATGTCCCTCCCTCCCTCCTCCCTCCTATGATTGCTTTCTTCTGCCTCCCAAGTGGGATTGATGCATTCTCACTTGGGCTCTTTGGCTTGTTAACCTTTCTGAGTTCTGTGGATTATATCCTGGGTATTCTGTACTTTTTGTTTTGTTTTGTTTTGTTTTGTTTTGTTTTTTGGCTAATCAACACATAAATCTGAAAGGATAAAACAAAGAGGGAGGGATATATGCATATTAATTTTGAAATATATTGGTCAGTTCAGAATGTAGCCTCTGAATAGACTTAAACAAACTACTAAGCACAGACAACAAAAGAATCCTACAATTATGAGAATTTGAATCCTGATTACTAGATAATAGATAATATTAAGAAGTTATCAATTCAAGGAAGATAAAAGTGACATTATTACATTTTAAAATTCTGGAGTACCAAATTACTTATAAATTGAATAATACATGGATTATGTTATCTAGTGGTAAGTAGAATTACTAAAATACTCTGAAATAAAATGCTTATACTGTCCAAAAAATATACACCTTAAAAATTTAATTTTATAATCATTGAAAACACATTGGACAAACTCTACTCAAAAACATGTCTTTCCCAATGAAGTATACAAATCAAGTGACATTATTGAGACTTCTGAAATAATAGAGGTAAATTTTTAGGACACTGGACAGTGAAGATTCAGTGGAATTTAAGGTCTAACAGAGGCTATTGACATCATACTGAGTGCTGTGTGTTCCAAATTGTTATAAACATTTTAAATGATTAGTTCACAAGAGAAAGAAATTAGCAGCTAAATAAAACATTCAGAATTCATAAAACTAAATATTAATCAGGTCAACCTAACCTCAGCAACAGAGGAGACAAGTGTTCCAATCTGTTATTCTCTGTATCTCTTATGTTTGGTGACAAATTCATCATACCACATCATGAGCACAATCTTCCCCAGTTCCTAGGATTCTCACTATGTCCTAATTTCACCTGAAGGTGCCAAAGTGAGGGATGGTTTACTAAATACCATTCTGAATTCATTTAAAAATGTTCATTAAATCTTTCAAAACAGCACTACAAAATCAATAGTTTTTCTAGTTTGAGATTCTATGTGTGTGTGTGAGAGAGTGCGTGCGCATGAGGCATGTGTTTGTGTATATGTATGTATACATATATTGCATGTTTCTGAGTGTCAGAGGAGGTGGAAGTTGGGTACCATGTGTTTGTGTTTGTGTGTATATGTGTGTGTGTGTGTGTGTGTGTGTGCATATGTTTCAAGGAACTAAAATATATTTCCTAATGTCACATATTCTACAGACTCAAATTTCGGTGGCTCTCTAGATGAAGATCTATCAAAGTCAAAGTCACCTGGAGAGCTTGTTGATGCACAAATTGAAACTTATCTCCAGGCTTTCTGATTCTTTTGATTTGAACAGGAGACTGAGAACTTGAATTTGAACAAATTCCAAAAGCATAGCATACTCACCACCACCATCTTAGTTCAAATTTGACCATTTCATAGAGTAGTACATTCCTCCAGAAAATTGTTCTTCAAATATATTCTAGAAACTGTTTTATTGTTTAGTATGGCATTGACAATATCATTCTCTAAAATGTGAAATTAATCAAACAAAGCAGGGCTGCAGCTCTTAGGTACCTGTCCAAGACAGCATCAACACTTCTCAAACAAGACCATCAAGGACTCCAGATAAGGGAACCTTTGATATCTCCAGCATGTATCTTCAAATGACCACTTGTATTTCGGTCAGCCAAAAGAAAGAAAAAGTTGAGAAAATACTGAATAGAAATCCCCTAAATCCTTAACATGTGTATTAAGCCCCAAAGGGCAAAACACACATCTATCTAAAAAGAACCTCATGGCCACATTTGACTGAGTAAGAAGTGTATCATATACTCTAGCCTTGTGTTACAGTAGGAGTAGGAGAGTTTGATAAACATCTTTTCTTTCCTCTTGTCTTATCAATTGCAGATAAATGTCTTAAATTCCTCAGACAATGAGTATTTATCTGTATATTTGAGCCAGCCATGCACTGATTCCTGGGTCTATAGAAGTGAACACAGTCTAGTTGCCTGAAGCTTATTGTGTACCTAGGAATTTACATTGAGTTAATTTCATGACTGAATAAACAATATTGTTTAGGAAAACATGAGGGTTCCTGTGTAATTTTGGGAGCTAAATTAACACAAATAATATTAGAGCCAATCTACAACAAAGCACAAAGAGACAAAAGAATCATGGAACCTTTGAAGGTCTAACGGTGGTAATGAGAAGAGAAAGATGGTTCCTATGAGGTAGACAGGATGTGCTAGACAATATCATAGTGGTTGCTTTTATATAAGATATGCCTACTTGGTGTGTGTCTCAGTTTATGCTTTGGGTTAGGTGTCAAAAATAGACATGCAAAATACAAATAAGGTCCAAGACATTATGGAGACTATAGCCTAATGAGTAATACTTTTAACAAGTACTTACCTACAAATTCATTTAATATAAACTTACTTAAATGACTATACAGTATGAAAAATGATCATTTGAGAGCACCTTATTATTAGGGAATCCACAGAGTCTTAAGCCTCAAGAAAGGCTTCCCTTCAAAGTTAATCACAAGCTAAGATAGAAAAAATAATGGCAAAGATCTTCTTACTTTACATAGGAGGTATAGACACACATGGCATATTTCTGGCTAGTCTGAGGCAAAGTAGACATCTGATGTGTTCTATCTCATTCTAGTCCTTTAGGCCAGTCCTATGAAATGATTAACAAAAACTCTATTCTACAAGGCTTTTTAATCATAAAACTTACATACATGAAACAGAAAAAGGCCCAAGGTTTCACTTTAACTATATAATGACTGAAAAGTAAAATAGACATTACTGGCTATTAGGAGAAGATATAATTGAGACTAAGCCTCAGAGAACCTAGAATGATCTAGAATAAAAATGAATTCCTTTACTAGGAATTCCCATTCAGATGTCTAAGCACAGCCATATATTTCAACCATCTTCTAATCCAATAATCTGTTGATCTACTCAGCTAGCATTCCTCCCTTTGTCCCATCAGCCTATCATAACAATCATTTCCACATTTTCCTTCAGGTGAATTTACTTTAATTCTAGAGCTATAGAAACCCTATGGGGGTGGGGGGAAGGAAAGCCAGCCATAAAGTTAGCAACTGAAAAACAAGATGTGACTTGTTTGTCAGAAGTACTACAAAAATACTACTGTGGATTGCTATCCATATACAGGTGAGGGCAGGAGTAATATAGGCCTAGAGTTTGTAATTGGGTACTGGAAAAATAAGGCAGGCTGAGATTTTACAGACAGGACAGAGAGGGTCAGAGAGGAACAAGACAAAGAAAAATGAAGGAAGAGGACAAACCCGATCCATGTGGCTTGAAATAGCCACAGGTAGCTATGAATATCATAGAAGAGCAATAGAGTAATGTAGGGCAATTTGTCCAATCTAAGAGTGCAGCTTGTGTTTATGTCAATCTAGGTGGGCAACTTGTATCAATATCAATTGGCTCTGAATTCATTGTGTGGGTATTTTGTGGGTTCAGAATTTACTGATATAATACCAACTGATAAATTTCAAGCCTTTAGAGTTTTGATTTTACTGGGTTATGGGAATTTGTGATTGCTAGCCACGGGGAGCAGATAACTGAGAATATGAGCATGTTCGGCAGCAAGCAAACCACTGGGGCAGGGAAACCACCGGGGCTGGAGAGTAGCTGGTGATAGCATGGATTTGATTTTTTAATTATTACTGCAACATACTACCTTGTCACAAATACCTGAGTTTGTTCACAGAAGACACAGAGCTGGATACAATGACTTGGACTTCCATGGGTACTGTCTCTACCTGCTTCTGTATCTAAATCAACATAGAGATGGGTTGAGAGAGTAATCAATATTTCATTTATTCAATCAGCCATCATTTCCATAAACTTGCAAATAGATGTGGATAGTCAATGGGAGAACAGAATGTCTCCTTCTTGAGGGATTTATCTAGCAAGGAGAGTAAAAAGCAAAATGACAAAAATGCTATATCGAGGCACTAAGGAGAAAGTCTTCAGTCCTGCAAAAAAGTTGTCCCATAATTATGAGAGAAAACTAAAGTTTTAATCAAGATGTGTGAACCTGAAAGCGTGTGGGTGAGGCTATACTATGGAGTGAACAATCAGCAAAGGTGTGAAAGCCTGTAAAAAAAATGTGTAAGACTGACATGCTGCAGTAGATTGGGAATGGTAATGTGTTCAGAGGACACAGCTGAAAATATATTTGTGTTAGTATGAACTTAAAAAAAAACTGTGGCAGTAGTCACAGGGCCTGCACAGATTTAAGCTAGATGATACCCCAGCACTGAGAGGGGGGAAGAAGACATCACATCACTAACCAAGAAGCTATCTACCTCCAAATGACAACCACTTGCAAAAGAAAAACTTTTTTCCTCCAATGGAGTATCATTGGGTATATAAACTTAAGGATGAGACTCATGCCCACTTAACCTAAAATGAACTCAATGGTGTTTTTGTAGAGTTTTTTTTTTGTCTTATATTGCTTTGCTTGGCCTTTTAAAACTATTACCTACTGATCTTTTACTTGTGTATTATTATTTTCTATTTTTTGTTTTTATGGGTTTGTTTGGTACGTGTACTTTTGTGTATATATGTATTTCTTCTGCTTATCCATTTTTTAAAAATTTCTGTTTTGTTTTATATGCCTGTTTGTTTTCTAAAGAAAGAGAAAAAGAAGGCAAGGAGTTGGATGTGTCAGGAGAATCAGGAGATGAAGAAGGGGAAACTGTGATTGAAATATATTGTAAGAATTTTCATTTAAATTAGTAACAATAGAGCAAATGTTTTGTAGTATTTTTTCATAATCCTCTAGATTTAGGCAAAAGTATCATATCATCTACAAATAGACTACTTTACTATTTTTTTCTACTAAATCCATTTTTTCTTGCATTTCCTTAATACACTAGTGAGATTATCCAATATGGCATGAAGCACAAGTGGGAAAAGATTTAAAAATGCCTGTCAGAGGAAAGAAATGTTTTGAATCATATTGTTTGCTGTATTTGTTTTTTAATTACATTTCCTTTGTTTTGTGAGCATAGAATGACAATAATGACATTCAAAAACAATGTAGCAAATATTTAACAGTAGCACCAATAGAAGTCCCTTAGTGGGACAAAAAAAACAATTTGGACATCTTATCTACTACAGCAAAACATAATACTTCTAAGTTGAAGAACTTGCCTTCTTAAAACAGTTTTAAAATTTATATCATCATTTTAAACAAGAGCACAGTGAAACCAACAAACTAGGCTGTTTCTTGGGTATGAAGAAGGTTTATTGTAAATATGAAACTGCCAAGTGGTTGGTAGAAAAAGAATAGCCAGAGGAATTTAGGGGAGAGCAAAGCTACTATGACTACCTTTCAGGAACAGAGAAAGTAGCAAATAAGGTGGGTAAGGTCTTGTAAATTATAAAGAGAACAGTGTAGCAGCAATAAAAAGGAAGCCCAAGCTGGAACAGCCTGCGAGTGGGGAAAGAGCCTTACAGACGAGTAGAGCCCTGTGGCTTTAATACAAATTATCGACATGCAATAATAGAGACCAAAGGAGCCTGGGAGTTAGTGTGGGGCTTTGATATGTGTTACAGGTATGTGCTAGTAGGAAGTTCTATGCCCCATATGACAGAGGTAGGGGAGTAAGAAAAGTGGCTTTTCTTGGCAGACAGAAAAGTATGACTAGACAATTATAAACTGTTCCACAGGTTTCTGAAGAACACTCATTGTCATTTTGGGGGTTGGAGCTTAGGACCTAACAATCACGAAATATGGTGATCCTTTACATTTTCTCCTTGCATTTGTTGAAATGGCATTATGGATCTTTCTTCTCTGTCTCTTAGCAAATCAAATTATAATGAATGACTTGGTTTTGAGAGTTAAATCAAACACCAACCATTTATTTTCCAATTTCATTAAATGAGTATTGGCCTTTGGTACCTTTTGAAATTGTACCTACTATTATTTTGTCAAGTAGTTTCTCATTTATATTTATTATCATTTTATTTTATTGTTATAACTTCAGTTTTAGTGTCTATATAATATTAACCAAAAAGTAAAGCAGACTTGAGTTTTTGATCTATTTTATTTTTGAAGAGTTTGTGTACATTTTTATTATTGTTATTTATCTCTAAATCTTTGACAAAATTTACTAAACAATTTGTGCATATAGGTTTTTTTGTCAAGAGATATTTAATCAAAAATTCAGTTTCTTCAAAATTTCTTCTTCAGCGAGTTTTGATGAAATGTGTTTTCCTGGAATTTTTCCATTTTATTTGTGTTCCAGGTTGTATTGTGTCACAATTTTTTGTGGAATAATCTCATGTTACCATTTTGTCTTCTTTCCTCTATTTCTAATAAGTCAGATAAGAAGATAAATATGAGATAACAATGAAAAATACAGCAACATCTTGGTGGCTGTGATAAGAGTAATCTCCCCACAAGTAATAACAACAATGGTCCACGGGAAAATATAAGCTGGTCAGTTAACCTGGAAATAAATGGCTTAATGGCTAGGTGATCCCATCAAGGTCAACACCAGCAAAGAGAGCTACTAAAAACACAGTCTGAGGTAAGTGATGGTTAAAAGACAACCCACAGTCAGCAGCTAACAAGCCAAGTCAACGTAGAACAGAGGAGGAATTCACTGCTACTAATTCATTCTTTGAGTTTGAAAGACAAAAGACTCAGAGCAATCTCACTGAAAACATACAGTGAGATGAATTATGATCTTGATCTCAAATTAAATCTGAAGAAATAAGAAAGTCTACATAGCTTCCAGGGATCCAATTGTTTCCCTGTTTTCAGCTAATGATTTTTCCTGATTTTTAAAATCAGTGAGATATTTAGCAGTACTATTTTTCCAACAACAGGTGAATTTACAGGTATTTCTGAATTACTGATATGTGGTTTTAATTTATTGTGGTCATAGATCAAACTGAACTACCTGAATCATCCTTTTATTTGTTCAGAACTCCTTGTAGCTAAGAAAATGGTCAACATTGGCAAATCTTTTATATGCACTTGCTAAAAATATGTGTTTTGCCGTTACTGCTTAGAGTATCTATACAGTGTTCATTGGTTCAAATTGCTAGGCCTGTTTGAATAAGATTTGTATTTTATTACTAGTTTCAGAATAAGTACATATATATACATGTACATATATATATATAGTTTATCTTTTTATCAATTACTGATAGAGAGGCTTAGAATAACCATATATCACAGTAGATTGTCTATTTTTCTTTGCAGTTATCAATTTTGCTCCAAAGATTTTAGAGATTAAGATTATCTCCTAAGTCCTCTTTTTATAAGCAAGTATTTGCTTGGGTGTGTGTGTGTGTGTGTGTGTGTGTGTGTGTGTGTGTGTGTGTGTGTGTGTTTAACATATTGTGTGTGGTAGTCACAGAAAACAAGTTGGAGTTTGTTTTCTCCTTTTTGCATCTGGGTTTTGGGGACCAGACTTAAGCAATAAAGCTTAGAGATAGGCATCTCTACCTACTGAGTCATCTCACCAGCCATGGCACATATTTATTTACAGTTATTTATGATAACTGTTAATAAATAAATCTCTGTTATTATAACATATTTTTAGTGATATATTTTCTTTCAAATATACTTTGATACTAATGCAGTCACATAGCATTATTTTGATTAGTGTTAGCATGTGCCTTTTTTATCGATTATTTTTTTATTTACATTTCAAATGTTATCTCCTTTCCCGATTTCCCCCCTGCAAACAGCCTATCCCATCCTCCTCCCCCCGTGCTTCTATTAGGGTGCTTGGTCATCCACCTACCCAGTCCCAACTCATAGCCCTAGCATTCCCCTATTCTGGGGCATCAAGCCTTCACAGAACCAAGGGCCTCCCCTCCCATTGATACCAGATAAGGCAATCCTCTGCTACATATGTAGCTGGAGCCATGGGTTCCTCCATGTGTACTCTTTGGTTGGTGGTTTCATCTCTTGGAGCTTTGGGAGACCTGGTTAGTTGATATTGTTATTCTTCCTATGGGGTTGCAAACCCCTTGAGCTCCTTTTTCTAACTCCTCCATTGGGGTCCCAGTGTTCAGTCTGATGGTTTGCTGTGAGCATCCACAACTGTGTTGGTCAGGCTCTGGCAGAGTCACTCAGAGAACACAGCTATACCAGGTTCCTGTCAGTAAGTGTTTCTTGGCATCAGCAATAGTGTCTGGGCTTGGTGTCTGCAGATAGGATTGATCCCTTTAACCATCTTTTTGAGATTATTAGAAGTATGCTGGTTTAATAGAATGGAAGTTGTAGTTTCTCCTCCAAAACCTATAACTTCATTAGCCCTGAGTAGCTGGCTAGGTTTCCAGTATCAAACATGTTTCCTTCTGTTGAGTAAGCTTTAATTCCAATTAGAGAGTTGTCAATTACTACCATGGTATCTATGCCAGTAGTATACTCAGAATGAAATATAGACAACAGAGACATTTTATGGTATAAAAGTAGGTAAGTACTTTCTGAATTGAGCTCCATTTCCCCAAGAATTAAGGCCAACAATTGAAAGTTTTCACTTTTCAAAACTAAAAATCTTCTGCACAGATAGAGAAATAATCATTCCAGGAAAAGATAAACACACAGGATGGGAGAAAATCTTTACCAGCTATATATCTGACAGAAGACTAATATCTAGAACACATAAACAAAAGGACAAAAGAAAATTTCAACCTGTGACCTGAACACAGACATTCTAAAATTTAAAAATTAAAACAAAAGATAAAAAGAAACAAACAAAGAAAGAATCTTTTACCTTTTGGATTTTATTACTGAGAATAGAGCTAAACAAAGAATTCTTAACTGAGGAATATCTAATGACCAAGAAGCACCTAAAGAAATGTTCATCTGGGCAGTGGTGGCACATGCCTTTAATCTCAGTACATGGGAGGCAAAGGCAGGCAGATTTCTAAGTTCAAGGCCAGCCTGGTCTACACAGTGAGTACTAGGATAGCCAGGGATATACAGAGAAACCCTGTCTTGAAAAAAAACAAAAAAGAAAAAAAGAAAAAAAGAAATGTGCAACATCTTTAGTCCTCAGCAAAATGCAAATCAAAACAACCCTGAGAATCTCCCCCATACTAGTCAGGATGGCTAAGATCAAAAACTCAGGTGTCAGCAGATGCTGGCAAGGATGTGGAGAAAAAGGAACACGTCTCCATTGCTGGTGTGATTGCAAGCTGGTACAACCATTCTGGGAATCAGTCTGGCAGTTCCTCAGAAAATTGGACATTGTACTACGTGAGGTCCCAGCTGTACTACTGCTGGGCATATACCCAAAAGATACTCCAACATATAACAAGGACACATGCTCCACTATGTTCAGAATAGCCTTAGTTACAATAGCTAGAATCTAGAAAGAACCCAGATGTCCTTCAACAAAGGAATGGATATAGAAAATATGGTACATTTACACAATGGAGTACTACTCGGCTATTAAAAACAATGACTTTATGAAATTCTCAGGCAAATGGATGGACCTAGAAAATATCATCCTGAGTGAGGTATCCCAATTGCAAAAGAACACACACAGTATGTACTCACTGATAAGTGGATATTAGCCCAAAAGCTAGGAATACTCAACATACAATTCACTGACCATACAAAACTCAAGAAGAAGGAAGAACAAAGTGTGGATGCTTCCGTCCTTCTTAGAAGGGGGAACAAAATACTCACAGGAGGAAATATGGAAACAAAGTATGGAGCAGAGACTGAAAGAAAGGCCATCATTATACAGGTTTATAGATGCTAAAGCTAAGCAAGGGCACACCACCTAGATATATCTTCATTTTCATTATTTTTTTTTCTTTTAGTATATTTGTGAGTTTTTTGGTTAAAGTCAGTGTTTTACATGCAGCATATAATTTAGTCTTGCTTTCTATTCAGTATGGCAGTAACTACTATTGGAGTACTAGGCTATTCAGATTGTCTGATAATGCCTGGCTTTAACATATATTAAATTAACCTCCATCATTCCTGATAGGAGCTTGCTGCCTCTCTGTTTCTCTGTAAAATGTCTTGTGTATACAGTAAGAAAATAAGAACTAGGAATCAGAAAGATCATTTTCCAAAGAGTCTGAGACATCTACCCCAGTATGAACTTGAGATACATACCAATTTCACAATTAAAGACTATAACTATAGACTTCAATTACTTCAGTTACTGGGAGCTAGCAGCAGTGTTAAGGTACTGAAGATTTGCATTAGGCTGGTAGTAATTTATACAAGATGAAACAAATGCTCTTCTGGACAGGTTTATTGACTCTTGCATCAGGTCTTACATTTGCATAGCAGTATATGCAGACAACACATAAAAGAGATCCTGTATCATCTGGTGGCTTATAGTAGTGAAGACCAGTCATACAGAGAAACCCTCTCTCGAAAAATCAAAAAGAAACAAGCAAAAATGTTCAACATCCTTAATCATCAAGGAAATGCAAATCAAAACAACTCTGAGATTCCACCTCAGATTGTCAGAGATAACAATCTTTCTTTTTCCATGGATACTAGTAATTATGTACACATAACTATGATTTTATAAAGCAATGGTGATAGTTAAATGGTATAATCAGATAAAATCAGAAAATCCTCTTTCTAAAACAAACAAACTAAACCAAAAACAAAAACAAAACAAACAATGAAAACAGAATTGGTATGAGGAGGATGTATAGGTAGATAGGACAGAGAACCTCAAATTAGATTTTGTTTCAGCACCAGAGAGGAGAGGGAAGACACTGTAAAGAATCAGGCCTGGATGGTTACAACCCAAATATCACCCTAATTGGTAAAGTTGTGAAGATGCTTTTCCTTTGTAATGTGCAGCAGAAAAGTTAAAGAGTTTTGTGTGAAGCACCATGTTGACAGTGATACAAAAAACATTGAAGCAACAGCTTGAGATGTATTCAAATATAAAGAAAGAAGACCATCTTCCTTTTTGTAAACAAAGATAAAACATGCACCACATGGTAAAGCCAACTACTTCTCTTAATAAGGCAAACCTTTTGGAAGAGTTGTAGAAAGCCTGTATATAGTGTTAAATAAAGCAACAACAGACACAGACAAACAAGAAAATCTGAGTGATATAGTCTCTACTGCAGACAACCCATATGATTCCACATCTTCAGTTTTTAATTATTTCCTTAGTGTTAAAATCCATTGCCACTTCAGTTTATCAAGAATTTAAGAAATACATAAGCACCAAGGTAAGGTCAGAACTATTTAAGGACCCTAGAGACTCATCCTGATTTTGACTTCATGGTTTTAAGTACTATAAATTTAAGAAGGAGCTTCCCAAAGAATCTATGGCAGCTCAGATTTTACTTCATTCCTCTAAGCAAGCCTATATTTCACATCTGCCCATTACAGCCAGGTTATAAGTGCAAGCACTGTCATATCTTTTGACCTTCAGAGACCACTGAACTTGGTCTTGCCCATACAGCTCACCCACTGCATCCTCCCTGACAAATTCTCCATCCCCTCTCTCCACTCACTGCTGAGTCCTCAGCTGCTGAACACTAATGATTTACTTGCTCCAGAAACCTGGATTATCTAGATGGCTTTTACAGCCAGTGATTCCCTTTTAAATTAAGTCTTACATAACATATTTATGCTTATTATATGATTAAGTCTTTCTACAAAGATTATGAAGTGGCTTCTATAAAAGGTACTGAGATTAAATACATAAATGGAAATAGAAGGATTAAGGAGAAAAATATTAAAATGCTAAATGTGAATAACAGTGAACTCACTCCATTGAGGGAGTCTTCAGATCCTTCTTGGGCTTCTTGTAAAAATATTCCCACAGAAAAACATAAGGAAAATGTTATAACAATTCAGGAGAAAAAAAAACTTTCCAACAAAATCAAACTAATTGGAGAAGACTGTATACAGCAGGCCTTAGTGCATGTAAAAAACAATGATCGCAATACAATGGACCACATTATCCCAAATAAACTGCAAAAGACTTGATGTTATTGTTATCATTGCATAAATAGAGCTAATAGTATATTCAATGCAACTTGGTGTTTGTACGTTGTCACTGGAAAATCAAGAATAGGCTTAGAAAATAGCCCCCTGTTAAATTAGCCTGCTACAAAGAAAGGTTTTTATAGTTCCTGTGCTTAAAAACAAGCTTTCCTAAATTCTTTTCCAGGTCATCTTTTAATAGTGTAAATCAAATCCTACTTCAACTACTTACATTTTATATCACTGGAGCAGAATAACTGAGCAAAGCAACTTAGAAAAAGGCTCATTTTAGTTGGATTACAGTTTTCTAATGAGGAAGGCATAGTATCTGAAGAGGCTTACCGTAAGGTGATAGGTGCTTGTGGTGCAGCTGATTTAAAGTCAGAAGAAATGAGGATATTGGGCTATATCTTTCAAAAGTCTACTACCAGTGCTCCAACTTTAGCAGCCATTCTACTCTAAGGTTTCCACAGCCCCTAAACAGCACAACCAACTAGGGACCAAAGGGCAAACATACGAAGCTGCGGGGACCTTTCATATGCATGCCATTATGCAGGCTCATCATTGCTTGCGGCAATCATCTGGAAGATAGAATATCCAATCCACAATTCATGAGCCTTATGTGTTCAGAATTGCTATGAGTGGAGTCCAACATAGCATAAACTTTCTTAAAAAATTATGAGATATTTTGTATGTGATTTTTGTAACCCATTTACATAATCCTTGAGAGTGAACTTTATAGATGGAAATGTTGTGTCACACTGTGAAAAAGTCAGATACACCAATAATGGAGAAGGTGAGGAAAATAATAAATTAAAACATAAGGGGGTGGAGTTGATCTAGATCCATTAGAGATGTTGAGTCTCTGAAGTGCAGAGAGAATCCTGATGTGAGGAATGGCCAGCTTGTCATCTGCTCATGTGGCTTCTGGTTTGCACATATGCATGCCACCAAAGCTCATATATTCAAGAGCCGTTCTTTATGTAACATGATTGTAATCTACTTCCCTTTAGCAAGAGAATGAACTTTGAAACAAGAAAAGAATGGTGAAAAACACAATTTTAAATATGTACCTGTAGACTGGAAGTAGTTAAATGATTCTGTTCACAGGGATTCATCACTTGGTTTCAACCACAGAATTTTTGCTACAATGTATTTTCCACTTGATCCAGGATTGTAAAGGTAGCCTATGAACCTTGACTTCCCAGTATCTACCCATTCAATTATTACAGACAATGTTTATTTTAAAACATATCTTAATGTAGACTGAGAGGAATCCACTTCTCTCTATACATGTATTTCTGATCTTCCATCCTCTTGCCCAACCTTTAGTGAGCAAGCCACATACTATAATGCATAAATGCTTCTCGAGCATGCATTTCTTTAGGCTAGAACTATTTACATAGGAAAGCAATATGTATCTATATCTCTAAAGCTCAAATACTTGGAAATTTCTAAACAACTCAGACATGATGGCACTCTATATAGTTCTGGTCCACATAGACAGACAGAAACAAAGGGACTAATATAATTATGCAATAAGCAGGAGTGAACTGGACAATCAATGTTTAAAAGATCCAGAAGGCTGAAGTAAAATACTTGAGAACTAGTCAGTATCTTTGGGCTGGTTTTCAATAGTGGTAAGGAAAGAGGAATGTCCAGATTTAAAATACATGAATTATTTTTAGTAGTTCTCATGATGATATGAATGACTTACTAATCTTAAGCAATTAAACTGTATTTACACTTTAATAGTACTGCTCATAAAATAACCTGTGCTTCAATTGCCTTTCTGTAAAGTAGGTAAAAGAAGGTTGGGTTTCCATTTCTAAAAGTTCATCATTCAATATCAACCACTAGACAAAAGGGTATAAAATTACTGATATATAAAGAAGCACATGAGATGAATCAATCCTGAAAAGACACACAGATCAGCTGTATCTTTCTACTCTATTCATTTATGCTCTTTCAAGAAAAGTTTATTCCCACATATAAACTATGGGCTAATTAAGCTCAATACATTTTACAAAATAAGCTTATAGTTGGTTTTTTCCATTTAATTTTTCTCATAATTTTTATATGGTTACATCTAAGAACACAAAAATCAAGAAAGCCAATTTTATAAAATGTGTAAAAACAAATGATATTAGCACAGCTTAGCTAGTACTATTTGTCAATATCCCAATGATATCACTAGTTCTAAACATGTTCTACTAAAATAATCTGGGTTTTTCTTCTGAAATTTTTGGGTGAGGATAGACACCTCTACCTTTCAAGAAACTCTAGGATAAAAGTAAGAATATTTTCTCCAAATATTTCACCTATGGCACACCTCAAATAAATTCTGTCAGTCCCTGCCTTTCCTCTTTGAATCTCAGCACATAATGTAAAAAGAGGAGGCCCACACTGACTATACATAACACTATTTCTTAGAATGAACTGATATATCTATGGTGTGGTTTCTAAATGTCAGAACTCTATACTTCCTCATTTATCAAGGATACTCCCCTCTCATAAGGAGCAATTATCTCAAACTCTCTGAAGGTACTTGCATTTCAAGAGAAAGTAAAGAGTCTCCATGCTATTTTCTAATTACATAGTTTTGTGATGAACAGTAGTGTTAATATTATACTCTGTGGCATGTGCTTCTGGGCATTCCTTTGTAGTGCTTCTCAACCTGTTGTATGAATTCCCCTTTTAGCTCAAATTTGACAAATGAAAGTAAGAATTGCATAAAGGCAAATGCAAAGTAAATGAAGGGATCTGTGTACTTGATAAAGGCTGGGCCTGATGTCTGACATATCAGAAAAGTTAAGCAAAATAATAGTAATATCATTGGCAATGACTGACAGAGAGGAAAACTCTTATATTTAATTTTTTAAAATAACCTATAGCTATACAGGTTGCTTATTACATCATTGGGAAGTGAAACTTATAGTCAAATCTCATCTTAAGAAAACAGAACCAAAGTCCAAAAGAATAGCAATAGAAATTCTAAATTTAAAATTTAGCTAAGCAGGAAGCTAAGGCAAGAGGGCAGCAAGTTCAAGGCCTGGCCATGCCTTTGGGTGTTATAGACCACTTTACACAACATAGGAGGACTCTGTCCATAAAGAAAGAGAGAGAGAGAGAGAGAGAGAGAGAGAGAGAGGAAGGAAGAAAGAAAGAAGAAAGAAAGAAAGAAAGAAAGAAAGAAAGAAAGAAAGAAAGAAAGAGAGAGAGAAAGAAAGGAAATAAGGAAAGAAAGGAAAAGGAAAAAAAGAAAGAGAAAATGAAAGCCTTCATGCTAGTAGTCCACAAACTTCTGACTATGAGCCTTAATTAGTTTTTCACAATTCTTTTGAAGAACATGTAAATAATCTGGAAATGCTGAGACTGGTTCTACAGCCACATCTTTCTTACCAGGTATTGGGAAATGTCTGTCTCTCATTGTCTGAAGTCTTAATTTCATTTCTGGTACTATGATAAATATCGACAAAATGCAACATAAGGAAGGAGAGAGTTTATTGCCAGGTTACAGTTAATCACTGAAGGGAAGCCAAGGGAAGAAGTAAAAGCAGCTGGTCATATAATATCCCCACTGAAGAGCAGAGACCCCCTTGCTACTTGCTTTTATAATGCTTTCTCCTATCCTATATTGTTCATGAATCCCTGCTCAGGAAATGGTGCCACCCCACCCCCAATAGATTAGATCTACTTGTATAAGTTAATTGTCAAGACAATCTCCCACAGAAGTTCCCTTAGGCTAATGTAAGCTAGGCAGCTCCTCAATTGAGGTTCTAGTTTTAAGTGATTCCAGGGTAGTGGTTTTGAACCTGTGGTTTGCATCCCCCTAAAGGTAGAACAACCCTTTCTTTCACCTAAGGTCACCTAAAACCATTAGAAAATATAGATATTTATATTATTATTCATAACAGTAGTAAAATTACAGTTATGATTAGTAAAGAAAATAATTTTATGTTTGGGATCACCACAACATAATAAACTATTAAAGAGTCACAGCATTAGGATGGTTATGAAGCACTGCTCTAGTTTATCATAAGTTAATAGTACATCAGAAGACTATAGATTACTGACAACACAAATGGTTTCCACCTATAAGTATGCACATGATATTGACTGGTATAAAAATCATTAATTTTTCCTTTATTGTGGAAGCACTGGTTTTTACCTGTTAGATATATAAATTCATATCTAAATTCAAGTCTGTATCTGAATGACCTGTTAAATATTTACTCTTTGGTTTCTTCCTGGAACCAGTTGTAACATCTTATTCACTTCCTCACTAATCAATAACTTAAATAAAATAATTGAAATATTTATTTCATATTTTTTGTAGTGGTGATATCAGCCCTCTTTGTATATTTTTAATTATCCCTTAAAATTAAAGATTGGGAGTAGCTTCATATCATTCCAGAATTATCACCAAAGCTTCTCAGAGACTCTTTTCCAGCTTACAAATTATATTAGCTGATTCTCATGATATGTAAACTGCTCTGTTAGTCACTTTAGGAGGCACATTGACTCTTATAGATGCTTAGTATTATGTATTATTATGAAACAAACCCAGGACTTTATATAGAGAGATACCTTCAGAAAATCAAAACAATTTCATAATATACCTTCCATGCTCTTACTCACAGCCCTCTCCTTCCAATTCCACCAAGTAATAGAAAAACCAAAAACAAAAACAAAAACAAAACAGAAGGTTCTGCCTTCCTAGGGTTTTGGCTCTCAATAGAATCTGTGGGTTTTACTCCCTGAAAGACTTCCCTGTACCTATCACTCAGAAAAGAATTCCTGAAGCTTCCCACACAGATGTCAGACATTGGCCAAGATGTCAGGTCCTTGTTAGACTCACTGATTCCTTCCAGGGTGGTGTTCGGGGACCTCATCTCCTCTTTTCAGCTTACAGGAAGAAATGAAGCCTTTTACCTTCCTGCCCCATGGTCTTTAAATTGCTTGTTTTCTATCTTCATGGAAGGGTGTATAGATAGTGTACTCATTTATAAAATAGGAAACAGATGGGGCTAGCTTGTTTTGCAAAGACAACTAGTTATCTTATAAGTACAGATGGAGTAAGTAGCACAATTATTACCAAAGAATTGGGCTCTGTGGCTGCCAGATGGTTTGGAAAAAAGGAAAAAATTTAAAACCACCTGTCATATTTATAGCAGGAGAACCTGCTCTCTGTAGTATGGAGAACCTGGAAGAACTAAGTAACCCTGTTATTCAGCCCAGGATCAGAGGTGAGGAGGACACAACATCTGTCCCAATACTGGGAGTAACTGGGACCAGCAGGACCAGGCACAAAGGAAATCCACCAGTCCAGTAGCTCAGGTTGCTTCTGGTCTGTCTGGGTTGGCCAGTACCCTGAGCAGACCTTGGGCACAAACTCTGTGGCCAGTCCCAAAAAAGACCCAGAGGAAGCTCGACTCCCAGGTGCTCTAACAAGCCTAGGATCAGAGGATCCCAGAATCACAGAGGCAGCTTGACTCTCAGGACTTCTGACACAACCAGGATCACAGGAAGGACAGGCTCCAGTCAAGTTTAGCAAGGGCAGGTAGCAATAGCTATAACCAGATGATGCAGGGCAAGTGTAAGAATATAAGCAACACAAACCAAGGTTACTTGGCATCATCATAACACAATACTCCCACTATAGCAAGTACTGGACACACCATCACACCAGAAGAGCAAGATTCAGACATAAAATCACTTTTCATGAAAATGATACAGGACTTTAAGAAAGACATACATGCACACTCAAAGAA
>JADRCD010243808.1:0-15921 GCA_019843815.1 Montemys delectorum | reverse complement strand
TTCCTCTTACTACTGCTTTCATTTTGTCCCATTAGTTTTGGTATGATGTGTCTTCATTTTCATTAAATTCTAAAAAGTCTTTAATTTCTTTCTTTATTTCTTCCTTGGCCAAGTTATCATTGAATAGAGAGCATTGTTCAGTTTCCATGTGTATGTGTGTTGTGTTTTCAGTTGATTTAATTGGAATTTAAAACCAGCCTTAATCTGTGTTGATTTGATAGGATGCATGGGATTATTTCAATATTCTTGTATCTGTTGAGACTTGTTTTGTAGAAAATAATATGGTCAATTTTAGAGAAGGTACCATGAGGTGCTGACAAGAAAAGTATATTCTTTTGCTTTAGGATGAAATGTTCTATGATTATCTGATAGATCCATTTGTTTCATAACTTCTGTGAGTTTCACGGTGTCTCTGTTTAGTTTCCATGATCTGTTTACTCCTAAGAGTTGGGTGTTAAAGTGTTCCACTATGATGGTGTGTGGTGTGATATGTGCTTTGAACTTTAGTAAAGTTTCTTTTATGAATGTGGGTGCCCTTGCATTTGGAGCATAGATGCTCAGAATTGAGAGTTCATCTTGGTAGAGTTTTCCTTTGACCAGTATGAAGTGTAATTCCTTATCCTTTTTGATAAGTTTTGTTTGAAAGTCGATTTTATTTGATATTAGAACGGCTACTCCAGCTTGTTTCTTGGGACCATTTGCTTGGAAAATTGTATTCCAAACTTTTACACTGAGGTAGTGTCTGTATTTGTCACTGAGGTCGGTTTCCTGTATGTAATAAAATTTTGGGTCCTGTCTATGTATCCAGTCTGTTAGTCTATGTCTTTTTATTGGGGAATTGAGTCCATTGATATTAAGAGATATTAAGGAAAAGTAATTGTTGCTTCCTCTTATTTTTGTTGTTAGAGTTGGAATTCTGTACATGTGGCTATCTTCTTTTAGTTTTGTTGAAAGATTATTTTCTTGGTTTTTCTAGGGTGTAGTTTCCCTTTTTGTGTTGAAGTTTTCCATTTCTTATCCTTTGAAGAGTTGGATTTGTGGAAAGATAATGGGTAAATTTGGTTTTGTCATGCAATATCTTGTTTTCTCTGTCTATGGTAATTGAGAGTTTTGCTGGGTGTAGTAGTCTGGACTGACATTTATGTTCTCTTAGGGTCTGTATGACATCTGTCTAGGATCTTCTAGTCTTCATAGTCTGTGGTGAGAAGTCTGGTGTAGTTAGCATAGGTCTGCCTTTATATGTTACTTGGCCTTTTTCCCTCACTGTTTTTAATATTCTTTCCTTCTTTAATGTATTTGGTGTTTTGATTATTATGTAATAGGAGGAATTTCTTCTGTGGTCTAGTCTATTTGGAGCTCTGTAGGATTCTTGTATGTTCATGGGCATCTCTTTCTCTAGGTTAGGGAAGTTTCCTTCTATAATTTTGTTGAAGATATTTACTGGCCCTTTTATTTGTGACCCTTCACTCTCTTCTATACCTATTATCCTTAGGTTTGGTCTTCTCATTGTGTCCTAGATTTCCCAGATGTTTTGGGTTAAGAGTTTTTTCGCATTTTGCGTTTTCTTTGGCTGTTGTGTCAATGTTTTCTAAAGTATCGTCTGGTCCTGAATGTCTCTCTTCTATCTCTTGTATTCTGTTGGTGATTCTTATACCTATGACTCCTGGTCTCTTTCATAGGTTTTCTAACTCAGAGTTGTCCTCTTTGTGATTTTTTTTTTATTGTTTCTATTTCTATTTTTAGATCTTGGATGGTTTTGTTAATTTCCTTCTGTTTGATTATGTTTTCCTGTAATTCTTTAAGGGATTTTTGCATTTCCTCTTTAACGACTTCTACCTGTTTACCTGTGGTCTCTTGTATTTCTTTAAGGGAGTTATTTATGTCCTTCTTAAAGTCCTCTATCATTATCATGAAAAGTGACTTTAGATCCAAGTCTTGCTTTTCCAGTGTGAGTGTGTATCCAGGACTTTATGGTGGGAGAATTGGGTTATGATGATGCCAATAACCTTGGTTTCTGTCACTTCTGTTCTTATGCTTGCCTCCCGCCATCTTACTATCTCTAGTGCTCCCTGCCCTCACTATATCTGACTGGAGCCTGTCCTTTCTGTAATCCTGGTTGAGTCATAACTTGTCAGAGTCCAGCTGTCTTTGTGATCCTGTGATTCTAGGATCCTGTGATTCTAGGATCCTGTGATCCTGAGAGTCTGGGTATGTCAGAGTTCCTGCTAGTCAAGCTGCCTCTAAGACCCTGATATCCTTGTGTGACCAAGCTCCTGGGCTTCTGGGCTCCCGGGCTCCTGGGCTCCTGTGATCTTTTGATCCTGGGTGTACTAGAGTGCCTGGGAATGGAGGGGTTATGGGACTGGCTGCTGATTTTATGCCCAAGGTAAACTGGTGCAGCCTGGAAGGACCCAGAGCCACTCGGGCAGAGTTCCTGAATCCCTGGATCCTGATGGTCCCAGTTACTCCCAGTGGTATTGGAACAGATGCTGTGTTCTACTCACACATGGTCCTAAGATCCTGGGTGTGCTAGAGTGCCTGGGAGTGAAGCCTTCTCTGGGGGCTGTGGGGCTGGCCACAGATTTCATTCCCAAGGTAAACTGGTATAGTATTTACTCACATTTTTATTCCACAGTGATGTCTATTTGTAAATCATTGAAATAATGCAAAGATAAAACAATGTACAAAATGTTTAGCAAAAATCACGTAATGTTATTATTAATTACAGAGAAATAAATATTCAATTAAAAAGTCTTTAAGTATCTATATTAACAATAGTATATGTACTTAATAAGAATATACAATTGGATTATTATATTCAATTTTTATTGTATTATACAGAGATGAGCATTTAATATTTTGATATCATTTGAGGTAATAAACATAACATTAAAGTATGTGTATCTTGAAAATATGAATGTCATCTATGAAGATAATTACAAGTGTTACTAGGAATTTAATGCCTAAACATATGAAATAAGTCCAACCTAATGAGTAGAGGAAAGCAAATGCTTTAGATGTTAATTATATTCAAAGTTTTCTATAGAGTAACTGCACTTCCAAACAAACCCTAGCAGCTTGTATGTAGGTGGATGCAAAGCAATGCTAGTTTATGTAATTTTTGTGTAAATGTTACAGGGTTAAGGTAGTCAGAAAATTTGATTAACATAGTAGATAATTTATCCTAACAAAATATATTATAGATGTGTAGTTAATAGAATGTAGGTTGGTCATAAAACAATTCTGTGGAACAAGAACAAGAATAACAAAAAAAGGGACAAGAAATTAAACTTTTATAGATCACTTTAATGACAATTGATTCTAAAGTAGATTTGAAAAGAATAGTATTAGTCAGATATTATCTGAGCCTCTCAGGAGATAGCTATATTTAGGCTGGCTTGTCCTTCCTTCAGTCTCTGCATAGTTAATCTCTACAACTCATTCCATGTGTATTTGGTTCCCCCTTTTAAGAAAGAATGAAATGTCCACCTTTTGGTCTTCCTTCTTCTTAAGTTTCTTGTGGTTTGTGGGTTGTTCTTTCTGTATTCCAAACTTCTGGGCTAATAACCACTTATCAAAGAATGCATGCCATGTGTGTTCTTTTGTGATTGAGTTACCTCATTCTGCATGATACTCTCCAGATCCATCCATTTCCCTAAGAATTTCATAAATTAATTGTTTTTAATAGCTGAGTAGTACTCCATTGCCCCAGTGTAGGGGAATGCCAGGGCCAATAAGTGGGAGAGGGTGGGGTGGCAGGCATGGGGAGGGGGAGGCAACAGGGGTTTGTTCTTGTTTTTGTTTCTTTGTTTTTTGGAGGGGAAACTTGGAAAGGAGAAATTTACATGTAAATAAAGAAAATATCTAATTAAAAAATTAAAATTCAAGGAATAAAAAAGAGAAAAGTATTTTTAAAAACATTACTATGTAAATAAAATATTTACTTGCTTTTGACTTCAAGTTGTATTTTAAATGAAGCTGCAGGAGTCATGGTAAAGATTTAGTAAAACAGTAACAATAGCTCAAATATTCAACAAATATTAATTTTAAGTATATAGAGAAGTTACTATTTATGACATTTTAAGACATTTGAAGGACTGGATTTGTGAAAAGATATTGCATAAATTTGGTTTTGTCATGGAATATCTTGTTTTCTCTGTCTATGATAATTGAGAGTTTTGCTGGGTATAGTAGTCTGGGCTACTATATTTATATTTATATTATATTTATATTTATGTTCTCTTAGGGTCTCTATGACATTTAAAAAGACTTTAAAAGACTTTTAAAAGATTAGTGAAAAGCAGCCTTCTATCGAATAATGCAGAAATAAAACTATGTACAAAATGATTTCAAAATTTGAAAGCTCAAGTTTTCTTTGCAGAAATTGTAGAAATACTCAAATTGCTTCCAGAAGTGAAAGTGTGGTTTTGTAACACCATTGCACCAAACAAGTAGGAAAGAGGTCGAAGAAGGAGGAAGGAGGATAAAGTCTACAAGTGAAGAACAAATATGTTGATGTCTTGCATTATTGCATGTGGTTATTTTAGTCAAATGAATCCCAAAACACATGTCCTTTAGCAAATTTATCAAAATATTGAGTTCAATAATGTACTCAACATTCTACAGTTGCTATTAGCATGGCTTAGGCTTCAGAATTAAAAATTGTTACTCTCCCTAAGGAGAGGAAAACATCATCTTACTTGATTATGTCCATCCTACAGAGCAATAATTTTTTCTAAGTATTAACATGAAGATCAGAGAAGTACAGCTGTGGACAAGTCATGGTTAGTGTAGGCTCTAACTCACAGAAAATAGCCTAAATGACATTTTAAATATATGCCAAGGATTGCCTTGTCTGACATCAATGGAAGGAAAGGTCCTTGGGCCTGTGGAGGTTTGATGCCCTAGCATAGGGTGATACTGAAGTGATGGAGCTGGAGAAGGTAGATGGGTGAGGGAGATACGTAAATATAGATAAATATATTTATATTTCTCATAGAGGCAAAGGGGAATGGGGAAAGGACAGATGTGTGAAGGGGGTTTTGGGAAAGGTAACCAGGAAGTGGAATATCATTTGAGATATAAACAAATGGAATGATTAATATAAATAAATAAATAAATAAATAAATTGCTACTACATTACCAGATTTGTTTTAAAATTTAGCAAAATTAAGGAATTTCTTACTTAGTATCAAGTTTCTCAAATATTCAATCCTTTGCATTAAAATTAATTGAATGTCAATCATATGATCTCAAGATAGAATGCTGCTGTGTCTTCAGTGTCTCTAAGATTTTAATTAAAATGTACTAGTTTGCACTTTGTATGCTTTGATTAGTCTTTTCATCATAAGTTATAGGACATGAGAGCAACTCTGCTTGGTTATGGTCATCTAGAATAGAATCAGTCAGATGTGTTGGGGGTATTTAGAGAATTTATTGCTTATGTGATTCAATTATATGCATAATTGATAGTTTACTAGATAGTCCCACCACCTCAGTCATTGTTGTATTGCTGTGAAGAAACATCATAACCATGGCAACTGTTTTAAAAAGAAAGCATTTAATTGGAGCGTTATTTTTGATTTTGGAAGTTTAGGCAGTTATGCACATGTGAGGTATATGGTGTCACATAGACTGAAGCAGAAGCTGAATGTTCTAAATCAAAAAGGAAAGAGAAAAGAGAGACAGTGAGTATGGCTTGAGCTTCTGGAAACCCAAACTACATGGCCAGTGACACATTTCCTCCAAAAAGGCCACACTCCCGTGCCAAGTGGCATTCAATGACCAAGCATTCAAATACATGAGCCTATGGGGCTATTCCTGTTCAAACTATCATACACATACACACACACACATACACACACACACACACACACACACACACACATACACGCACGCACACACATGTGCACACACACATACACACACTCACACATGTATGTGTACACACACATGCACATGCACACACACATGTACACAAACATGCACACACACACACACACATACACAGGTTTTCTTCAGGCTATAGAGAAGGAGAAAGCAATAGTCACTTACTCAAAGTATCTAGAAGACCCAGAACAAGGGATATCAACAAAAGGATCCCAGTCTGAAGCTTGGAGCTGAGATGGCTGCAAATTATGTACCTGCTCAGAAAGATGGGACATGTGTGATATGAAAGCTTTCCCTTATTGCCTTTAATTGTTCACCCTGGATCGCAATACTATCCAACTTAGATTCATGTTCCCCTTTAGTTCGTAGACACAGATGCCAGTGAATTCTGGAGGCATCTCACAGATAGATACACCCTTATATTTTTATCTGTATGTCTTTCTAGTCCAGCTGAAAGTTTTGATTACCCGTTGTACAGTCTATATATCTCTGTATTTATGTATCTCTATATCTACATATGTATTGGTGTGTATTTACCTCAGATTGAAAATATATTCACTAGCTCAGAATTCCTAACAAAACACAGTGAAATGTTTCAGTGATTTTATATTCTTGTATTTAATGGCAGTAGTAGGCCAATTTATAGATATGTAATCATTCATTCATATTTATATATTTGGTTTGTGTCAGTTTTCTTTGATGAGCATTACAGTTGGAAAAAACTCCCACTCCAATCAACCACAACATTGGCAATGTACTGGAAGTGTATACTTTGGAAGCCAAGAATATGTTTAAAAAGATGTTTGTGGTGAATATCACAGAAACTAATATCAATTCAGTTAACATATGGCACATTTTATATTCATCCAAAAATGTCCTTTAATCTAGCAAATTATTATTATTTTGCCACAGCACAATCAAGATCTTAACATGTGTAGCACAGAATGTTTCTCAGACCCTCCATGGTTCTAAGACTACCTTGTACTTAAAAAATTGACTTCACTGTTTCAAAGATGTATTCTAATATTCTCATCTTAAAACACACAGATGAAAGAAACTTGATTGTCCCTTTATTTTTCTTAATAATACTGCACATTGCTTTTGATTAGTAGTTTCTAAAACTGTAGAATGTCACAGGGCACATAACTGGTTGCCTGACTGCTTGCTGGAAAATATTTATGTTGGTTATATATAACCAGCATATAACCAGATTAGTTGACTCTGTAGGTCTTCTTGTGGTGTCTTTGATCCCTACTACTTGCTCACTTCTATCCCCCACTCTTCCACAAGACTCCCCAGGCTCTGCCTCATCTTTGGCTATGAATCTCTGCATCTGTCTCCATCAGCTGCTGGATGAAGCCTCTTAGGAAACAGTCATGAAAGGTTCCTGTCTGCAAACATAGCAGAGTATCATGAATAGTGTCAGTGGTTGGCTTTCTCACATGGGATAGGTTTCCATTTGGGGCAGTCACTGATTGACAGTTTCCTCAGTCTCTGCTCCATCTGTACCTTTGCACATGCTATAGGCAAGACAAATTTTGGGTTGAAGGTTTAGTGGGTGGGTTGTTGCCCTACTCACTCCTCTGGAAGTTCTGCCTAGCTGGAAGAGGTGGCCATTTGAATCTCTGGTAGGACTTCTCTGGTAGGAATCTAACCTCCTCATGTCCTCTCCCATCCCAAGCCTCCAGATAGTCACCAGAGATGCTGCCTACTGCCCATGACAATTTCTACTCTCTATTTCTCTGACCTCTCTCCCTACACCCCACATCCCACATCTGGTTACCATCCCCAATCTTCTCATCTCCTCTCCTACCCAGTTACCTTCCTCCATCACCTCTGATGACTATTCAGTTTCCCCTTCTGCATGAAATTCAAGCATCCTCTCTTTGGGAGCTCCTTTTTACCTAGTTTCTTTGTTTGAGGATTGAACCATAGATATCCTGCAAGTTATGGCTAGTGTCCACTTATAAGTGACTATATACCATACGTGTATTTCTTGCTTTGAGTTATCTCATTTAGGATGATATTCTCAAGTTCCATCAATGTGCCTGCAAATTTCATGATGGCTTTGTTTTGAATAGCTAAATTGTATTCTATTGTGTAGATGTACCACATTTTCTTTATCCATTCTTCCGTTGTGGGACATCTAGATTGTATCTAGTTACTTGCTATTACAAATAAACCTGTTTAATTTTATTTTCCTCAATTTCTTCAAGGGATTTATTTATTTCCTTTATTAAGGCCTCTATCATCTCTATAAGAAAGGGCTTAAGGTCATTTTCTTGTGCTTTGATTGTGTTAGTATATCAGAGCCTGCTATAGTTGGAAAAGTGTTCTCTGAAGGTATCATATTGCCCTGTCTTTTGGTTGATTGTGTTTGTTTTCAAGTTATGAGGTCATTTTACTTTATTTTTTATTGGTTATTTTATTTATTTACATTCAAATGCTATCCCTCTTCTCTGTTTCCCCTCTACAAATGCCTTATCCCATTCCCCTTCCCCCTGCTTCTACAAGGGTACTCTCCCACCTGCCTACCCACTTCTGCCTCACAGCACTAGCTTTCCCTACACTGAGGCACTGAGTCTTCTTCTAGACCAAGAGGATCTTTAGCCTTCTGATTGTCCCTGGATGATCCTGTTTTAGCAAGCATTGGGAAAGGACCTAACTTCAATGATCCTGGTGTGGCAGTCCTCTGATGGGTATCCTTGGGTTGAATTATGGAACTTGGGGGGCTGGGGGTGTGTGCAAATCTCCTAGAAGTTGTCTATGCCCCTGGGGACAAAAAAAGAAGGACATTTGGAGGTTGGGGTAGAGGCAGGTAGAGATGTAACTGGACAATGAGTTTAAGTTAGGAGCAAGCTTGGCTTAAAAATTTGTTTTTCTATATTTTTTTAATAGATGTTTTCTTTATTTACAATATCTCCTTTCCCAGGTTCCCCTCCAAATAAAATAAATAAATAAATAAATAAATTAAATTAAATAAAAAACACTAAAAACTAAAATAAACTCCTGTTCCCTACCCCCTCCCCCTGCTCACAATCCCACTCCTTCCTGCTTACTGGCCCTGGCATTCCCCTACATTGGGGCATAGAACCTTCGCAAGGCTAAGGTCCTCTCTTCCCATTGATGACCGACTTGGCCATCCTCTGCTATACATATGCTGCTGGAGCCATGAGTCCCATCATGTGTACTCTTTGGTTGGAGTTTTAGTCCCTGGGAGCTCTGAGGGTACTAGTTAGTTCATATTAGTGTTCCTCATAAGGGGCTACAAACCCTTCAGTTCCTTGAGTCCTTTCTCTAGCTCCTTCATTGGGGTCCCTGTCCTCAGTCCAATGTATGGCTGTGAGCCTCTACTTCTGTATTAGTCAGGTACTGTCAGAGCCTTTTAATTTAAAGTTTTCTACTTTTTTTTTGGTTTTACAAAAACATTAAAGGTACACACTTAAAATATAAACTAATTTTTTAAATAGAGAAATCACATAATATTTGACTCTATTATTGAGTTCTTTCAATTAGTACATATATGTACACTCCATAGCCCTGCCTAAACTACTGTCTGTGTGCATGCTCCCTCTGTGGCATTCTGACCAGAGCCTCATAGATAATGAGGGGCAAAAACTCCTATGTCTATTGATATCATACTATCCACCATCTGTTTTGTGATATTATCCTAGAAAGCATAAAATTTGATGATGACTCAAATCTGATAATGCCTGATTTACACCTATAGTAATATTCTTCCAATTTCTATTAGTTCTAATATATCACATTTAATTTCTTTAAAATTTTCAAGTCTTGGTAAGAATAAACACATTTAATGTATTAAAGGCTATAAATATGCATAAAAGCACTGGAGATTTTTGCATTGTACTGTTTATTTTAAGTTGATTTTCTAAATTCTACACTGTTGTAAGTTATCATTAGATACATTCTTAGATATTGCCATGGGAAAATTCACATTCCTTTTGGCTACAATACAAAATTGCCTTTTAAAATAGATCATAATATAAACAATAATATTCAATATACAGTCTCAAATTTTCATTTTATATGAATATTTGAGACCCTTGAAGAAAGTATTTTTATCCTGGAAAATAGTGTAGCATCTTCAAAAATTATGAACCTCTCTTATGTCATTCCAATTGCCTTCCCCTTTGAACTCACAGTATGAAACTCTTTAGATGTTTACTTTCCTTTTAAAGTTATTTATAGCTACAATGTATTATGCTTTCTATAGCTGTGCTAAAACACCATGACTGAAAACCTTGGTGGCAGAAGGATCACTTCATCTTAGAACTCACAGGTCACTGTCCATACATGGCAAAGAGATTGAGACAGGAGAAGAACCCAGAGGCAGAACCTGAAAAGGAAGCAAAGGAGAGATGCTGCTCATTGGCTTGCTCAGGTTGATTTTATTTATACCTTGTGAGGATGTGTCAAGAGGAGACACCACCATTAAAAAGTCAGGGTCCTTTTACATTAATCATTGATCAAGAAAATTGCTCTAAAGGCTTGCCTACAGTCCATTCTTATGGATGCCTTCTCAGATCTATCTGACAAATATCAGCTGTCATATGCATGTCAGTTGTACATAGTATCACCCTTTATGGAAGAATTTGATTAGTTTAAACATCAGTGTTTGATGTGTTTCAGCTTTATAAGTCTTACATTTTGTAAGCTATCATAAAATGTTTATGAAGTTATATTTTGTGTCTTTCTAATAAAGATAATGGACCAAGAACAAATAAGACAACACATATTCCCAGCAAAATATTTCTTTGGTCAAATATTATTGATTTCTCTGGTAAACATGGAATTTTTATGTTTTCTTCTTTGTACTTAGTGTTAATAATGACTTGCATAGTAAAATGTAGGTATTATATTACAACTGCTAGAAATGCTTAGAAATCCCTGCTTTCCCTAATTGTTAAAAGCAATAAGATAAAATACAAGATATTTGCTTGGCAGTTATACTTAAGACTGTTTAATTTCAGCCAGGCAGGGTGGCATATGCTTTTAATCCCAGCACTTGGGAGGCAGAGGCAGGCAGATTTCTGAGTTTGAGACCAGCCTGCTCTACAGAGTGAGTTGCAGGACAGCCAGGGCTATACAGAAAAACTCTGTCTCAAAAAAACAAATATTGTTTAATTTTTTGAACAAGTTTAATGTTTTTATATACATTTAATATATACTTACTATTTGATATTAGAAGTAATATAGATTTTGAGTGTTGACCAATGAAGTTAACAATTTCTTTTTTTTTTAAATATGTTTTTATTTATTTTTTGTAAATTAGGTATTTTCTTTATTTACATGTAAATTTCTCCTTTCCCAGTTTCCCCTCCAAAAAGCAAACAAACAAACAAACAAACAAACAAAAACAACAAGAACAAACCCCTGTTGCCTCCCCTCTCCCCATGCCTGCCACCCCACCCTCTCCCACTTATTGGCCCTGATATTCCCCTACACTGAGGCACAGAACCTTCACAGGGCCGGGAACCTTTACCTCTGCTCCTATTGATGATCAACTTTGCAATCCTCTACTATACACATGCTGCCAAAACAATCAGTCCCCCCATATATAGTCCTTGTTTGGTGGTTGAGTCCCTGGGAGCTCTGAGGGTACTAGTTAGTTCATATTGTTGTTCATCCTAAGGGGCTGCAAACCCTTCAGCTCCATAGAACCTTTCTCTAACTCCTTCATTGGAGACCATGTACTCAGTTCATGAATGGCTGTGAGCCTCTACATCTGTATTAGTCGTTAAGCCTGCCATCTTAGTCTATGTCTACTTGTTTCTTTCACTGTGCTCTTGAATTTAATTATATTTATTTTGTAAAAAGTAACAACTCTGTTTAAAATTCAAGGTTCACTTAGTCCTACCAATGAACAACAGATCTCTGTGCCAGCTACAGAGACCATAAGATGCATTAAGACAGAAGGTCATTTCTAAGCAAACAGATAATCATTAAGTTTATGTTTTGATTTCTTGAAAGTATTTGATAGCAGGTGAGTCAGCACAGTGGATAGAGATACTTGCTATACAAACATGGTGACTTTGATTCCTTCCACAGCATCCATGTAAAGAGGACAGGACCTACGCCAGATAATTATTCTCTGGCGTCTACATGTCCATACTGACATGATGCATACAGACCCACATATCACGCAGGAAAATACATAAAGGGACAATTTAAAAAAATAAAACACCAGCCCAGTGTAGGGAATGCCAGGGCCAATAAGTGGGAGAGGGTGGGGTGGCAGGCATGGGGAGGGGGGAGGCAACAGGGGTTTGTTCTTGCTTTTGTTTGTTTGTTTGTTTGTTTGTTTGTTTTGGAGGGGAAGATGGGAAAGGGAAAATGTACATGTAAATAAAGAAAATACCTAATTAAAAAAAATAAAATAAAACAAATAAAACCAGAAAAAAAAATAAAACACCAACATCCTAAGGTTGTTTTATTCTCCTCTCCCTCCTTACTTCTATGCTTTGGAATGGGAATGTTCTTAGAAACCATAATGTCTAGTTTCTTGTGCAGTGTGTGTTATCTCTTTAGCTCCTAGATTTATAGGCTGAACCTTTAAAAAAAAACTATATTTGTACTTAGATCTGAATTAAGCAACCAGATTCTGGACATTGCGCTCATGAAATAACAGATTTCATCTATTGTAGTAGTTGGGAGATTTTACTTGGAAGGTAAAAGAGAGAAAAAAAATCTCTGTTCCCAACCTCCGGTATAATTTCAACAATTTCCTTGCCTTGGGAATCACTCCTTCAGATTAAGTTTCATTTGGTCTATGATTTTATAAATGCTTTTTTTGTTTTATATGCACGTGTAAAATATGGCAGATATGATAGTTCATTGCTTCTGATACTAGACTATAACAATCCCTGTAGCTTTTTTCTTGCTTTTATCTCTTTGATTACATGCTTAGTGAGATTCCCTTGTGATATTATAAGCAATCCTGTGAAAATTTGTCATGGTAAGAAATAGAACACTTGTCAGAAAGTGTATGAGTGAATCTGGAAGACGTTTCTTCTTAATGCTTCAGTAAATCTCTAAATGTCTGAAGCCTGACTCATACCTCATGAGTTTCAGAACAATGGATACTAGCAAGTATATTATAGATTCCCAACATTTTGTTTTTTTTCTCCATGGAATCTATATGAGAAGGAAGAAGATAACCCTTTCCAGATAATTACTTTGTGACATCTATATGTCCATCCTGGCAGCATGCATATATATATGTCATGTAGACAAATAAATACAATATACAAAGATAATTACAAAAAATAAAACACAAATATTCTATTTGTGTTAATTTTAAATGCTATTATCAACTTGTGTGGATTGTATTTCCTAAGTTTGGTTGACTCAATTTGAAAAGTTCAGAGTACAGATTTATAGAGTAGGTCCTAATGTGTCATAGAACTTGACCTTAATCTTTGACATTCCTCACTTTCCCTTAGTGTTTCTCCTTTTCTCCTAATCCATTTTCCCTTTCTCATTTTCCCTTCCTCTGCCATTCTTTGCTCCCTCCCTTATTCTTGCATTATAGTTCATTCCTTTTCTCCTTTCTTTTCATTTTGTCTTTTTCCATATACTTATTCTTCTTTCACCTTTTCCTGATTCTTCTCATCTTCATTCTTTCTTGATTATTCATTTTATTTTACCCTTTTCATTTAAAAAACACATTTTTCTAATATCATGCAGCAGATTAAGTAATACAGAAATATGTTTCTAGGTGTGTAAATTCTATTGGGAATTACTTTTAATATAGTGAGTGAAAAAACAATAAAGCTCATGTATTGATAAATGATATAATTTTATTATGCTATAAGAATTATAAAATACTTTTTGTGGTTGTACAGAAAAATAAAACATTTTTGAATATCTGATTTGGAAGAACTGATATACTTTTTAAAGTCTATCTCAGAAGGACTGGCCTGTAGAATATCTGAAAACATAATTCTATTTTATGTTATCATAGTCATTAGCAATTTATGTTTCCTCTCTGATAAATATTTTTAGTTCAAGTATGAATATATGACTTATGAATTAGGATCTGTCATCTCTTGGGCATAAAGACTCATTGTTTCATTTGTTACTGGAAGTGTTTATAAGGTCATGTAATATGTCATGCTGAGAACACAGCCAGAATGCTGGAAACAAGAGTGCACAAGACAAAGAATGAACATTAGAATGTGTGATGGAAACATGCCTGAAGGGTGAGTACAATTCTGAACCTTATAATATCTGAAACACTTAATTGTATTGTTTTTATAAGATATTCCTATAGAACCATCCTATAATGTGATTAAGAGAATATATGGCAAATTGACTTTGATCTATATATTTAATTTCATAAAGTTTATCGCATTGATACCAGAAAAAAATGTAATATGTTCGTATGATAGATAAATAGATAGATAGATAGATAGATACATAGATAGATAGATACATAGATAGATAGATAGATAATAGTATGAAGGGAGATAGACAAATAAATTATCAAAGAAAGTTGTTTATATCAGAAGGTGAAATAAATCTAGTTATGAAAAGAAGTTGACATATAACTGAACTTTATAAGGCTAATTTTAATTACATTGAATCATATATAAAACTGGAAGAGCACTCATAATTTTGCACTATAAAAGCAAAGTCACTGTACAATGTAGATTCAAACACCTGTAGAAAAATATAAATATACAGATATGTGTGTAGAGATACAGGAAGTAATGTGATCATGAGAAATATAGACAAATATTCAGTGATGTTTGTTGGATTCTTAGTCCTCTCTGTTCTTGGCAGACATTTCATATTTTACATTATCAAATTAAGCTCAGAAAACATTTAATATTAATCATAGCATCTACATAACTTAATGCTAATTTTCTAATTCCCCTGCTTAATTGCAAACATAAAAAATATCTCACCAACATGTACGCTCTTTATGTTTTTGAGTAAAAATGATGATTAATTCCAACATTTACAAATAAATTGTTTCCTTTTTATTGGATATTTTATTTATTTACATTTCAAATGTTGTCCCCTCCCCCATTCCCCTGCTGTTAGAAACCCCTATCCCATTCTACCTCCCTCTGCTTCTATGAGGTTGCTCCCCACCTATCAACTCCTCCCCTACACTAGGGCATTGAATCTTCACAGGACCAAGGGCCTGTCCTTCCATTGTTGATCCAAAAGGGCATCCTCTGCTACTTATGCAACTAAAGCCATGGGTCCCTCCATGTGTACTCTTTGGTTCATGGTTTAGTTCCTAAGAGCTCTGGTAGGTCTGGCTGGTTGATATTGTTGTTCTTCCTATGGGGTTGCAAACCCCCTCAGTTCCTTCAGTCCTTTCTCTAACTCCTTCACTGAGGACCCCATGCTCAGTATGAATTGAATCTATGTTGAGATTCTGTTACAATTTTGTATTTTATCTTGAAAAATAAATATAGACATATAAAGTTACTATAAATTATGAAATAGTAGGCAATAATTTGGCAGAAAAATGAGAGCATTTTAAAGATACAAATAGCATAAAAATATAAATCATAAGCATTCTAACCAACCAAGAATTATTTTAGGATATTAGATTTTTATTATTTTATCTATATTAAAATTTGCCTCTTAAATTCTTTAATTGTCTAAAAATTCCTTCTGGGGAAATTTTGTCCCAGTTTTAAAATAGGAGTTGGGAATCAGAGTTAATAATAGCATATGATTTTGTAAAGTTCATGATTATAAAATAAAGTATATTATCTGCTCAAAATAACAAAAGTAAAAGAGAAAGATTAAAAATTTAAAAAACTATAATATTTATTTTTATTTCTTTCTGTTTTCATAGTCATTTACTGACTCCTCAGGAGAGAAAGAGTAAAAGATATGTGTTGCAAATATCTCAGCATAGATGGAAGAAGAGCTTATAAAATCCAACCACTTGCAGAGGAGAATTTAGTAACTCAGAGACCTTGGGAGAAGAAGCCCTGTCAATTACTATTAGTTGTACCACCCTGATAGACTGCCTGTTTTCCG
>JADRCD010243807.1:0-15888 GCA_019843815.1 Montemys delectorum | reverse complement strand
TTCCTCTTACTACTGCTTTCATTTTGTCCCATTAGTTTTGGTATGATATGTCTTCATTTTCATTAAATTCTAAAAAGTCTTTAATTTCTTTCTTTATTTCTTCCTTGGCCAAGTTATCATTGAATAGAGAGCATTGTTCAGTTTCCATGTGTATGTGTGTTGTGTTTTCAATTGATTTAATTGGAATTTAAAACCAGCCTTAATCTGTGTTGATTTGATAGGATGCATGGGATTATTTCAATATTCTTGTATCTGTTGAGACTTGTTTTGTAGAAAATAATATGGTCAATTTTAGAGAAGGTACCATGAGGTGCTGACAAGAAAAGTATATTCTTTTGCTTTAGGATGAAATGTTCTATGATTATCTGATAGATCCATTTGTTTCATAACTTCTGTGAGTTTCACGGTGTCTCTGTTTAGTTTCTATGATCTGTTTACTCCTAAGAGTTGGGTGTTAAAGTGTTCCACTATGATGGTGTGTGGTGTGATATGTGCTTTGAACTTTAGTAAAGTTTCTTTTATGAATGTGGGTGCCCTTGCATTTGGAGCATAGATGCTCAGAATTGAGAGTTCATCTTGGTAGAGTTTTCCTTTGACCAGTATGAAGTGTAATTCCTTATCCTTTTTGATAAGTTTTGTTTGAAAGTCGATTTTATTTGATATTAGAACGGCTACTCCAGCTTGTTTCTTGGGACCATTTGCTTGGAAAATTGTATTCCAAACTTTTACACTGAGGTAGTGTCTGTATTTGTCACTGAGGTGGGTTTCCTGTATGTAATAAAATTTTGGGTCCTGTCTATATATCCAGTCTGTTAGTCTATGTCTTTTTATTGGGGAATTGAGTCCATTGATATTAAGAGATATTAAGGAAAAGTAATTGTTGCTTCCTCTTATTTTTGTTGTTAGAGTTGGAATTCTGTACATGTGGCTATCTTCTTTTAGTTTTGTTGAAAGATTATTTTCTTGGTTTTTCTAGGGTGTAGTTTCCCTTTTTGTGTTGAAGTTTTCCATTTCTTATCCTTTGAAGAGTTGGATTTGTGGAAAGATAATGGGTAAATTTGGTTTTGTCATGCAATATCTTGTTTTCTCTGTCTATGGTAATTGAGAGTTTTGCTGGGTGTAGTAGTCTGGACTGACATTTATGTTCTCTTAGGGTCTGTATGACATCTGTCTAGGATCTTCTAGTCTTCATAGTCTGTGGTGAGAAGTCTGGTGTAGTTAGCATAGGTCTGCCTTTATATGTTACTTGGCCTTTTTCCCTCACTGTTTTTAATATTCTTTCCTTCTTTAATGCATTTGGTGTTTTGATTATTATGTAATAGGAGGAATTTTTTCTGTGGTCTAGTCTATTTGGAGCTCTGTAGGATTCTTGTATGTTCATGGCCATCTCTTTCTCTAGGTTAGGGAAGTTTCCTTCTATAATTTTGTTGAAGATATTTACTGGCCCTTTTATTTGTGACCCTTCACTCTCTTCTATACCTATTATCCTTAGGTTTGGTCTTCTCATTGTGTCCTAGATTTCCCAGATGTTTTGGGTTAAGAGTTTTTTCGCATTTTGCGTTTTCTTTGGCTGTTGTGTCAATGTTTTCTAAAGTATCGTCTGGTCCTGAATGTCTCTCTTCTATCTCTTGTATTCTGTTGGTGATTCTTATACCTATGACTCCTGGTCTCTTTCATAGGTTTTCTAACTCAGAGTTGTCCTCTTTGTGATTTTTTTTTTATTGTTTCTATTTCTATTTTTAGATCTTGGATGGTTTTGTTAATTTCCTTCTGTTTGATTATGTTTTCCTGTAATTCTTTAAGGGATTTTTGCATTTCCTCTTTAACGACTTCTACCTGTTTACCTGTGGTCTCTTGTATTTCTTTAAGGGAGTTATTTATGTCCTTCTTAAAGTCCTCTATCATTATCATGAAAAGTGACTTTAGATCCAAGTCTTGCTTTTCCAGTGTGAGTGTGTATCCAGGACTTTATGGTGGGAGAATTGGGTTATGATGATGCCAATAACCTTGGTTTCTGTCACTTCTGTTCTTATGCTTGCCTCCCGCCATCTTACTATCTCTAGTGCTCCCTGCCCTCACTATATCTGACTGGAGCCTGTCCTTTCTGTAATCCTGGTTGAGTCATAACTTGTCAGAGTCCAGCTGTCTTTGTGATCCTGTGATTCTAGGATCCTGTGATTCTAGGATCCTGTGATCCTGAGAGTCTGGGTATGTCAGAGTTCCTGCTAGTCAAGCTGCCTCTAAGACCCTGATATCCTTGTGTGACCAAGCTCCTGGGCTTCTGGGCTCCCGGGCTCCTGGGCTCCTGTGATCTTTTGATCCTGGGTGTACTAGAGTGCCTGGGAGTGGAGGGGTTATGGGACTGGCTGCTGATTTTATGCCCAAGGTAAACTGGTGCAGCCTGGAAGGACCCAGAGCCACTCGGGCAGAGTTCCTGAATCCCTGGATCCTGATGGTCCCAGTTACTCCCAGTGGTATTGGAACAGATGCTGTGTTCTACTCACACATGGTCCTAAGATCCTGGGTGTGCTAGAGTGCCTGGGAGTGAAGCCTTCTCTGGGGGCTGTGGGGCTGGCCACAGATTTCATTCCCAAGGTAAACTGGTATAGTATTTACTCACATTTTTATTCCACAGTGATCTCTATTTGTAAATCATTGAAATAATGCAAAGATAAAACAATGTACAAAATGTTTAGCAAAAATCACGTAATGTTATTATTAATTACAGAGAAATAAATATTCAATTAAAAAGTCTTTAAGTATCTATATTAACAATAGTATATGTACTTAATAAGAATATACAATTGGATTATTATATTCAATTTTTATTGTATTATACAGAGATGAGCATTTAATATTTTGATATCATTTGAGGTAATAAACATAACATATTAAAGTATGTGTATCTTGAAAATATGAATGTCATCTATGAAGATAATTACAAGTGTTACTAGGAATTTAATGCCTAAACATATGAAATAAGTCCAACCTAATGAGTAGAGGAAAGCAAATGCTTTAGATGTTAATTATATTCAAAGTTTTCTATAGAGTAACTGCACTTCCAAACAAACCCTAGCAGCTTGTATGTAGGTGGATGCAAAGCAATGCTAGTTTATGTAATTTTTGTGTAAATGTTACAGGGTTAAGGTAGTCAGAAAATTTGATTAACATAGTAGATAATTTATCCTAACAAAATATATTATAGATGTGTAGTTAATAGAATGTAGGTTGGTCATAAAACAATTCTGTGGAACAAGAACAAGAATAACAAAAAAAAAGGACAAGAAATTAAACTTTTATAGATCACTTTAATGACAATTGATTCTAAAGTAGATTTGAAAAGAATAGTATTAGTCAGATATTATCTGAGCCTCTCAGGAGATAGCTATATTTAGGCTGGCTTGTCCTTCCTTCAGTCTCTGCATAGTTAATCTCTACAACTCATTCCATGTGTATTTGGTTCCCCCTTTTAAGAAAGAATGAAATGTCCACCTTTTGGTCTTCCTTCTTCTTAAGTTTCTTGTGGTTTGTGGGTTGTTCTTTCTGTATTCCAAACTTCTGGGCTAATAACCACTTATCAAAGAATGCATGCCATGTGTGTTCTTTTGTGATTGGGTTACCTCACTCTGCATGATACTCTCCAGATCCATCCATTTTCCTAAGAATTTCATAAATTCATTGTTTTTAATAGCTGAGTAGTACTCCATTGCCCCAGTGTAGGGGAATGCCAGGGCCAATAAGTGGGAGAGGGTGGGGTGGCAGGCATGGGGAGGGGGGAGGCAACAGGGGTTTGTTCTTGTTTTTGTTTCTTTGTTTTTTGGAGGGGAAACTTGGAAAGGAGAAATTTACATGTAAATAAAGAAAATATCTAATTAAAAAATTAAAATTCAAGGAATAAAAAAGAGAAAAGTATTTTTAAAAACATTACTATGTAAATAAAATATTTACTTGCTTTTGACTTCAAGTTGTATTTTAAATGAAGCTGCAGGAGACTTGGTAAAGATTTAGTAAAACAGTAACAATAGCTCAAATATTCAACAAATATTAATTTTAAGTATATAGAGAAGTTACTATTTATGACATTTTAAGACATTTGAAGGACTGGATTTGTGAAAAGATATTGCATAAATTTGGTTTTGTCATGGAATATCTTGTTTTCTCTGTCTATGATAATTGAGAGTTTTGCTGGGTATAGTAGTCTGGGCTACTATATTTATATTTATATTATATTTATATTTATGTTCTCTTAGGGTCTCTATGACATTTAAAAAGACTTTAAAAGACTTTTAAAAGATTAGTGAAAAGCAGCCTTCTATTGAATAATGCAGAAATAAAACTATGTACAAAATGATTTCAAAATTTGAAAGCTCAAGTTTTCTTTGCAGAAATTGTAGAAATACTCAAATTGCTTCCAGAAGTGAAAGTGTGGTTTTGTAACACCATTGCACCAAACAAGTAGGAAAGAGGTCGAAGAAGGAGGAAGGAGGATAAAGTCTACAAGTGAAGAACAAATATGTTGATGTCTTGCATTATTGCATGTGGTTATTTTAGTCAAATGAATCCCAAAACACATGTCCTTTAGCAAATTTATCAAAATATTGAGTTCAATAATGTACTCAACATTCTACAGTTGCTATTAGCATGGCTTAGGCTTCAGAATTAAAAATTGTTACTCTCCCTAAGGAGAGGAAAACATCATCTTACTTGATTATGTCCATCCTACAGAGCAATAATTTTTTCTAAGTATTAACATGAAGATCAGAGAAGTACAGCTGTGGACAAGTCATGGTTAGTGTAGGCTCTAACTCACAGAAAATAGCCTAAATGACATTTTAAATATATGCCAAGGATTGCCTTGTCTGACATCAATGGAAGGAAAGGTCCTTGGGCCTGTGGAGGTTTGATGCCCTAGCATAGGGTGATACTGAAGTGATGGAGCTGGAGAAGGTAGATGGGTGAGGGAGATATGTAAATATAGATAAATATATTTATATTTCTCATAGAGGCAAAGGGGAATGGGGAAAGGACAGATGTGTGAAGGGGGTTTTGGGAAAGGTAACCAGGAAGTGGAATATCATTTGAGATATAAACAAATGGAATGATTAATATAAATAAATAAATAAATAAATTGCTACTACATTACCAGATTTGTTTTAAAATTTAGCAAAATTAAGGAATTTCTTACTTAGTATCAAGTTTCTCAAATATTCAATCCTTTGCATTAAAATTAATTGAATGTCAATCATATGATCTCAAGATAGGATGCTGCTGTGTCTTCAGTGTCTCTAAGATTTTAATTAAAATGTACTAGTTTGCACTTTGTATGCTTTGATTAGTCTTTTCATCATAAGTTATAGGACATGAGAGCAACTCTGCTTGGTTATGGTCATCTAGAATAGAATCAGTCAGATGTGTTGGGGGTATTTAGAGAATTTATTGCTTATGTGATTCAATTATATGCATAATTGATAGTTTACTAGATAGTCCCACCACCTCAGTCATTGTTGTATTGCTGTGAAGAAACATCATAACCATGGCAACTGTTTTAAAAAGAAAGCATTTAATTGGAGCGTTATTTTTGATTTTGGAAGTTTAGGCAGTTATGCACATGTGAGGTATATGGTGTCACATAGACTGAAGCAGAAGCTGAATGTTCTAAATCAAAAAGGAAAGAGAAAAGAGAGACAGTGAGTATGGCTTGAGCTTCTGGAAACCTAAACTACATGGCCAGTGACACATATCCTCCAAAAAGGCCACACTCCCGTGCCAAGTGGCATTCAATGACCAAGCATTCAAATACATGAGCCTATGGAGCTATTTCTGATGCTCAAACTATCATTCACATACATGCACACACACACACACACACACACATACACACACGCACACACATGTGCACACACACATACACACACTCACACATGTATGCGTACACACACATGCACATGCACACACACATGTACACAAACATGCACACACACACACACACACACACATACACAGGTTTTCTTCAGGCTATAGAGAAGGAGAAAGCAATAGTCACTTACTCAAAGTATCTAGAAGACCCAGAACAAGGGATATCAACAAAAGGATCCCAGTCTGAAGCTTGGAGCTGAGATGGCTGCAAATTATGTACCTGCTCAGGAAGATGGGACATGTGTGATATGAAAGCTTTCCCTTATTGCCTTTAATTGTTCACCCTGGATCGCAATACTATCCAACTTAGATTCATGTTCCCCTTTAGTTCATAGACACAGATGCCAGTGAATTCTGGAGGCATCTCACAGATAGATACACCCTTATATTTTTATCTGTATGTCTTTCTAGTCCAGCTGAAAGTTTTGATTACCCGTTGTACAGTCTATATATCTCTGTATTTATATATCTCTATATCTACATATGTATTGGTGTGTATTTACCTCAGATTGAAAATATATTCACTAGCTCAGAATTCCTAACAAAACACAGTGAAATGTTTCAGTGATTTTATATTCTTGTATTTAATGGCAGTAGTAGACCAATTTATAGATATGTAATCATTCATTCATATTTATATATTTGGTTTGTGTCAGTTTTCTTTGATGAACATTACAGTTGGAAAAAACTCCCACTCCAATCAACCACAACATTGGCAATGTACTGGAAGTGTATACTTTGGAAGCCAAGAATATGTTTAAAAAGATGTTTGTGGTGAATATCACAGAAACTAATATCATCAATTCAGTTAACATATGGCACATTTTATATTCATCCAAAAATGTCCTTTAATCTAGCAAATTATTATTATTTTGCCACAGCACAATCAAGATCTTAACATGTGTAGCATAGAATGTTTCTCAGACCCTCCATGGTTCTAAGACTACCTTGTACTTAAAAAATTGACTTCACTGTTTCAAAGATGTATTCTAATATTCTCATCTTAAAAAACACAGATGAAAGAAACTTGATTGTCCCTTTATTTTTCTTAATAATACTGCACATTGCTTTTGATTAGTAGTTTCTAAAACTGTAGAATGTCACAGGGCACATAACTGGTTGCCTGACTGCTTGCTGGAAAATATTTATGTTGGTTATATATAACCAGCATATAACCAGATTAGTTGACTCTGTAGGTCTTCTTGTGGTGTCTTTGATCCCTACTACTTGCTCACTTCTATCCCCCACTCTTCCACAAAACTCCCCAGGTTCTGCCTCATCTTTGGCTATGAATCTCTGCATCTGTCTCCATCAGCTGCTGGATGAAGCCTCTTAGGAAACAGTCATGAAAGGTTCCTGTCTGCAAACATAGCAGAGTATCATGAATAGTGTCAGTGGTTGGCTTTCTCACATGGGATAGGTTTCCATTTGGGGCAGTCACTGATTGACAGTTTCCTCAGTCTCTGCTCCATCTGTACCTTTGCACATGCTATAGGCAAGACAAATTTTGGGTTGAAGGTTTAGTGGGTGAGTTGTTGCCCTACTCACTCCTCTGGAAGTTCTGTCTAGCTGGAAGAGGTGGCCATTTGAATCTCTGGTAGGACTTCTCTGGTAGGAATCTAACCTCCTCATGTCCTCTCCCATCCCAAGCCTCCAGATAGTCACCAGAGATGCTGCCTACTGCCCATGACAATTTCTGCTCTCTATTTCTCTGACCTCTCTCCCTACACCCCACATCCCACATCTGGTTACCATCCCCAATCTTCTCATCTCCTCTCCTACCCAGTTACCTTCCTCCATCACCTCTAATGACTATTCAGTTTCCCCTTCTGCATGAAATTCAAGCATCCTCTCTTTGGGAGCTCCTTTTTACCTAGTTTCTTTGTCTGAGGATTGAACCATAGATATCCTGCAAGTTATGGCTAGTGTCCACTTATAAGTGACTATATACCATACGTGTATTTCTTGCTTTGAGTTATAACATTTAGGATGATATTCTCAAGTTCCATCAATGTGCCTGCAAATTTCATGATGGCTTTGTTTTGAATAGCTAAATTGTATTCTATTGTGTAGATGTACCACATTTTCTTTATCCATTCTTCCGTTGTGGGACATCTAGATTGTATCTAGTTACTTGCTATTACAAATAAACCTGTTTAATTTTATTTTCCTCAATTTCTTCAAGGGATTTATTTATTTCCTTTATTAAGACCTCTATCATCTCTATAAGAAAGGGCTTAAGGTCATTTTCTTGTGCTTTGATTGTGTTAGTATATCAGAGCCTGCTGTAGTTGGAAAAGTGTTCTCTGAAGGTATCATATTGCCCTGTCTTTTGGTTGATTGTGTTTGTTTTCAAGTTATGAGGTCATTTTACTTTATTTTTTATTGGTTATTTTATTTATTTACATTCAAATGCTATCCCTCTTCTCTGTTTCCCCTCTACAAATGCCTTATCCCATTCCCCTCCCCCCTGCTTCTACAAGGGTACTCTCCCACCTGCCTACCCACTTCTGCCTCACAGCACTAGCTTTCCCTACACTGAGGCACTGAGTCTTCTTCTAGACCAAGAGGATCTTTAGCCTTCTGATTGTCCTTGGATGATCCTGTTTTAGCAAGCATTGGGAAAGGACCTAACTTCAATGATCCTGGTGTGGCAGTCCTCTGATGGGTATCCTTGGGTTGAATTATGGAACTTGGGGGGCTGGGGGTGTGTGCAAATCTCCTAGAAGTTGTCTATGCCCCTGGGGACAAAAAAAGAAGGACATTTGGAGGTTGGGGTAGAGGCAGGTAGAGATGTAACTGGACAATGAGTTTAAGTTAGGAGCAAGCTTGGCTTAAAAATTTGTTTTTCTATATTTTTTAATAGATGTTTTCTTTATTTACAATATCTCCTTTCCCAGGTTCCCCTCCAAATAAAATAAATAAATAAATTAATTAATTAAATTAAATAAAAAACACTAAAAACTAAAATAAACTCCTGTTCCCTACCCCCTCCCCCTGCTCACAATCCCACTCCTTCCTGCTTACTGGCCCTGGCATTCCCCTACATTGGGGCATAGAACCTTCGCAAGGCTAAGGTCCTCTATTCCCATTGATGACCGACTTGGCCATCCTCTGCTATACATATGCTGCTGGAGCCATGAGTCCCATCATGTGTACTCTTTGGTTGGAGTTTTAGTCCCTGGGAGCTCTGAGGGTACTAGTTAGTTCATATTAGTGTTCCTCATAAGGGGCTACAAACCCTTCAGTTCCTTGAGTCCTTTCTCTAGCTCCTTCATTGGGGTCCCTGTCCTCAGTCCAATGTATGGCTGTGAGCCTCTACTTCTGTATTAGTCAGGTACTGTCAGAGCCTTTTAATTTAAAGTTTTCTACTTTTTTTTTTTGGTTTTACAAAAACATTAAAGGTACACACTTAAAATATAAACTAAGTTTTTTAAACAGAGAAATCACATAATATTTGACTCTATTATTGAGTTCTTTCAATTAGTACATATATGTACACTCCATAGCCCTGCCTAAACTACTGTCTGTGTGCATGCTCCCTCCGTGGCATTCTGACCAGAGCCTCATAGATAATGAGGGGCAAAAACTCCTATGTCTATTGATATCATACTATCCACCATCTGCTTTGTGATATTATCCTAGAAAGCATAAAATTTGATGATGACTCAAATCTGATAATGCCTGATTTACACCTATAGTAATATTCTTCCAATTTCTATTAGTTCTAATATATCACATTTAATTTCTTTAAAATTTTCAAGTCTTGGTAAGAATAAACACATTTAATGTATTAAAGGCTATAAATATGCATAAAAGCACTGGAGATTTTTGTATTGTACTGTTTATTTTAAGTTGATTTTCTAAATTCTACACTGTTGTAAGTTATCATTAGATATATTCTTAGATATTGCCATGGGAAAATTCACATTCCTTTTGGCTACAATACAAAATTGCCTTTTAAAATAGATCATAATATAAACAATAATATTCAATATACAGTCTCAAATTTTCATTTTATATGAATATTTGAGACCCTTGAAGAAAGTATTTTTATCCTGTAAAATAGTGTAGCATCTTCAAAAATTATGAACCTCTCTTATGTCATTCCAATTGCCTTCCCCTTTGAACTCACAGTATGAAACTCTTTAGATGTTTACTTTCCTTTTAAAGTTATTTATAGCTACAATGTATTATGCTTTCTATAGCTGTGCTAAAACACCATGACTGAAAACCTTGGTGGCAGAAGGATCACTTCATCTTAGAACTCACAGGTCACTGTCCATACATGGCAAAGAGATTGAGACAGGAGAAGAACCCAGAGGCAGAACCTGAAAAGGAAGCAAAGGAGAGATGCTGCTCATTGGCTTGCTCAGGTTGATTTTATTTATACCTTGTGAGGATGTGTCAAGAGGAGACACCACCATTAAAAAGTCAGGGTCCTTTTACATTAATCATTGATCAAGAAAATTGCTCTAAAGGCTTGCCTACAGTCCATTCTTATGGATGCCTTCTCAGATCTGTCTGATAAATATCAGCTGTCATATGCATGTCAGTTGTACATAGTATCACCCTTTATGGAAGAATTTGATTAGTTTAAACATCAGTGTTTGATGTGTTTCAGCTTTATAAGTCTTACATTTTGTAAGCTATCATAAAATGTTTATGAAGTTATATTTTGTGTCTTTCTAATAAAGATAATGGACCAAGAACAAATAAGACAACACATATTCCCAGCAAAATATTTCTTTGGTCAAATATTATTGATTTCTCTGGTAAACATGGAATTTTTATGTTTTCTTCTTTGTACTTAGTGTTAATAATGACTTGCATAGTAAAATGTAGGTATTATATTACAACTGCTAGAAATGCTTAGAAATCCCTGCTTTCCCTAATTGTTAAAAGCAATAAGATAAAATACAAGATATTTGCTTGGCAGTTATACTTAAGACTGTTTAATTTCAGCCAGGCAGGGTGGCATATGCTTTTAATCCCAGCACTTGGGAGGCAGAGGCAGGCAGATTTCTGAGTTTGAGACCAGCCTGCTCTACAGAGTGAGTTGCAGGACAGCCAGGGCTATACAGAAAAACTCTGTCTCAAAAAAACAAATATTGTTTAATTTTTTGAACAAGTTTAATGTTTTTATATACATTTAATATATACTTACTATTTGATATTAGAAGTAATATAGATTTTGAGTGTTGACCAATGAAGTTAACAATTTCTTTTTTTTTAAAATATGTTTTTATTTATTTTTTGTAAATTAGGTATTTTCTTTATTTACATGTAAATTTCTCCTTTCCCAGTTTCCCCTCCAAAAAGCAAACAAACAAACAAACAAAAACAACAAGAACAAACCCCTGTTGCCTCCCCTCTCCCCATGCCTGCCACCCCACCCTCTCCCACTTATTGGCCCTGATATTCCCCTACACTGAGGCACAGAACCTTCACAGGGCCGGGAACCTTTACCTCTGCTCCTATTGATGATCAACTTTGCAATCCTCTACTATACACATGCTGCCAAAACAATCAGTCCCCCCATATATAGTCCTTGTTTGGTGGTTGAGTCCCTGGGAGCTCTGAGGGTACTAGTTAGTTCATATTGTTGTTCATCCTAAGGGGCTGCAAACCCTTCAGCTCCATAGAACCTTTCTCTAACTCCTTCATTGGAGACCATGTACTCAGTTCATGAATGGCTGTGAGCCTCTACATCTGTATTAGTCGTTAAGCCTGCCATCTTAGTCTATGTCTACTTGTTTCTTTCACTGTGCTCTTGAATTTCATTATATTTATTTTGTAAAAAGTAACAACTCTGTTTAAAATTCAAGGTTCACTTAGTCCTACCAATGAACAACAGATCTCTGTGCCAGCTACAGAGACCATAAGATGCATTAAGACAGAAGGTCATTTCTAAGCAAACAGATAATCATTAAGTTTATGTTTTGATTTCTTGAAAGTATTTGATAGCAGGTGAGTCAGCACAGTGGATAGAGATACTTGCTATACAAACATGGTGACTTTGATTCCTTCCACAGCATCCATGTAAAGAGGACAGGACCTACGCCAGATAATTATTCTCTGGCGTCTACATGTCCATACTGACATGATGCATACAGACCCACATATCACGCAGGAAAATACATAAAGGGACAATTTAAAAAAATAAAACACCAGCCCAGTGTAGGGGAATGCCAGGGCCAATAAGTGGGAGAGGGTGGGGTGGCAGGCATGGGGAATGGGGAGGCAAAAGGGGTTTGTTCTTGCTTTTGTTTGTTTGTTTGTTTGTTTGTTTGTTTTGGAGGGGAAGATGGGAAAGGGAAAATGTACATGTAAATAAAGAAAATACCTAATTAAAAAAAATAAAATAAAACAAATAAAACCAGAAAAAAAAATAAAACACCAACATCCTAAGGTTGTTTTATTCTCCTCTCCCTCCTTACTTCTATGCTTTGGAATGGGAATGTTCTTAGAAACCATAATGTCTAGTTTCTTGTGCAGTGTGTGTTATCTCTTTAGCTCCTAGATTTATAGGCTGAACCTTTAAAAAAAAACTATATTTGTACTTAGATCTGAATTAAGCAACCAGATTCTGGACATTGCGCTCATGAAATAACAGATTTCATCTATTGTAGTAGTTGGGAGATTTTACTTGGAAGGTAAAAGAGAGAAAAAAAAATCTCTGTTCCCAACCTCCGGTATAATTTCAACAATTTCCTTGCCTTGGGAATCACTCCTTCAGATTAAGTTTCATTTGGTCTATGATTTTATAAATGCTTTTTTTGTTTTATATGCACGTGTAAAATATGGCAGATATGATAGTTCATTGCTTCTGATACTAGACTATAACAATCCCTGTAGCTTTTTTCTTGCTTTTATCTCTTCTTTGATTACATGCTTAGTGAGATTCCCTTGTGATATTATAAGCAATCCTGTGAAAATTTGTCATGGTAAGAGATAGAACACTTGTCAGAAAGTGTATGAGTGAATCTGGAAGACGTTTCTTCTTAATGCTTCAGTAAATCTCTAAATGTCTGAAGCCTGACTCATACCTCATGAGTTTCAGAACAATGGATACTAGCAAGTATATTATAGATTCTCAACATTTTGTTTTTTTTCTCCATAGAATCTATATGAGAAGGAAGAAGATAACCCTTTCCAAATAATTACTTTGTGACATCTATATGTCCATCCTGGCAGCATGCATATATATATGTCATGTAGACAAATAAATACAATATACAAAGATAATTACAAAAAATAAAACACAAATATTCTATTTGTGTTAATTTTAAATGCTATTATCAACTTGTGTGGATTGTATTTCCTAAGTTTGGTTGACTCAATTTGAAAAGTTCAGAGTACAGATTTATAGAGTAGGTCCTAATGTGTCATAGAACTTGACCTTAATCTTTGACATTCCTCACTTTCCCTTAGTGTTTCTCCTTTTCTCCTAATCCATTTTCCCTTTCTCATTTTCCCTTCCTCTGCCATTCTTTGCTCCCTCCCTTATTCTTGCATTATAGTTCATTCCTTTTCTCCTTTCTTTTCATTTTGTCTTTTTCCATATACTTATTCTTCTTTCACCTTTTCCTGATTCTTCTCATCTTCATTCTTTCTTGATTATTCATTTTATTTTACCCTTTTCATTTAAAAAACACATTTTTCTAATATCATGCAGCAGATTAAGTAATACAGAAATATGTTTCTAGGTGTGTAAATTCTATTGGGAATTATTTTTAATATAGTGAGTGAAAAAACAATAAAGCTCATGTATTGATAAATGATATAATTTTATTATGCTATAAGAATTATAAAATACTTTTTGTGGTTGTACAGAAAAATAAAACATTTTTGAATATCTGATTTGGAAGAACTGATATACTTTTTAAAGTCTATCTCAGAAGGACTGGCCTGTAGAATATCTGAAAACATAATTCTATTTTATGTTATCATAGTCATTAGCAATTTATGTTTCCTCTCTGATAAATATTTTTAGTTCAAGTATGAATATATGACTTATGAATTAGGATCTGTCATCTCTTGGGCATAAAGACTCATTGTTTCATTTGTTACTGGAAGTGTTTATAAGGTCATGTAATATGTCATGCTGAGAACACAGCCAGAATGCTGGAAACAAGAGTGCACAAGACAAAGAATGAACATTAGAATGTGTGATGGAAACATGCCTGAAGGGTGAGTACAATTCTGAACCTTATAATATCTGAAACACTTAATTGTATTGTTTTTATAAGATATTCCTATAGAACCATCCTATAATGTGATTAAGAGAATATATGGCAAATTGACTTTGATCTATATATTTAATTTCATAAAGTTTATCGCATTGATACCAGAAAAAAATGTAATATGTTCGTATGATAGATAGATAGATAGATAGATAGATAGATAGATAGATAATAGTATGAAGGGAGATAGACAAATAAATTATCAAAGAAAGTTGTTTATATCAGAAGGTGAAATAAATCTAATTATGAAAAGAAGTTGACATATAACTGAACTTTATAAGGCTAATTTTAATTACATTGAATCATATATAAAACTGGAAGAGCACTCATAATTTTGCACTATAAAAGCAAAGTCACTGTACAATGTAGATTCAAACACCTGTAGAAAAATATAAATATACAGATATGTGTGTAGAGATACAGGAAGTAATGTGATCATGAGAAATATAGACAAATATTCAGTGATGTTTGTTGGATTCTTAGTCCTCTCTGTTCTTGGCAGACATTTCATATTTTACATTATCAAATTAAGCTCAGAAAACATTTAATATTAATCATAGCATCTACATAACTTAATGCTAATTTTCTAATTCCCCTGCTTAATTGCAAACATAAAAAATATCTCACCAACATGTACGCTCTTTATGTTTTTGAGTAAAAATGATGATTAATTCCAACATTTACAAATAAATTGTTTCCTTTTTATTGGATATTTTATTTATTTACATTTCAAATGTTGTCCCCTCCCCCATTCCCCTGCTGTTAGAAACCCCTATCCCATTCTACCTCCCTCTGCTTCTATGAGGTTGCTCCCCACCTATCAACTCCTCCCCTACACTAGGGCATTGAATCTTCACAGGACCAAGGGCCTGTCCTTCCATTGTTGATCCAAAAGGGCATCCTCTGCTACTTATGCAACTAAAGCCATGGGTCCCTCCATGTGTACTCTTTGGTTCATGGTTTAGTTCCTAAGAGCTCTGGTAGGTCTGGTTGGTTGATATTGTTGTTCTTCCTATGGGGTTGCAAACCCCCTCAGTTCCTTCAGTCCTTTCTCTAACTCCTTCACTGAGGACCCCATGCTCAGTATGAATTGAATCTATGTTGAGATTCTGTTACAATTTTGTATTTTATCTTGAAAAATAAATATAGACATATAAAGTTACTATAAATTATGAAATAGTAGGCAATAATTTGGCAGAAAAATGAGAGCATTTTAAAGATACAAATAGCATAAAAATATAAATCATAAGCATTCTAACCAACCAAGAATTATTTTAGGATATTAGATTTTTATTATTTTATCTATATTAAAATTTGCCTCTTAAATTCTTTAATTGTCTAAAAATTCCTTCTGGGGAAATTTTGTCCCAGTTTTAAAATAGGAGTTGGGAATCAGAGTTAATAATAGCATATGATTTTGTAAAGTTCATGATTATAAAATAAAGTATATTATCTGCTCAAAATAACAAAAGTAAAAGAGAAAGATTAAAAATTTAAAAAACTATGATATTTATTTTTATTTCTTTCTGTTTTCATAGTCATTTACTGACTCCTCAAGAGAGAAAGAGTAAAAGATATGTGTTGCAAATATCTCAGCATAGATGGAAGAAGAGCTTATAAAATCCAACCACTTGCAGAGGAGAATTTAGTAACTCAGAGACCTTGGGAGAAGAAGCCCTGTCAATTACTATTAGTTGTACCACCCTGATAGACTGCCTGTTTTCCG
>JADRCD010243798.1:0-10149 GCA_019843815.1 Montemys delectorum | reverse complement strand
GTGTGTGTGTGTGTGTGTGTGTGTGTGTGTGTGTGTGTGTGTGTGTGTGAGAGAGAGAGAGAGAGAGAGAGAAAGAGAGAGAGAGAGAGAGAGACAGAGAGACAGAGAGACAGAGAGACAGAGAGGAAGGGAATATATATCAGGTAACAAACACATTACTGAAGCTTAAACAACATTAAATAATCAGTCAAATATTTTGATAATCCACACGATATTAAGAAAAACAGGATGGTGGTTCACAGGAAACCTCTTAGTCAATGACATCTTTGTTACATTTTAAGTTTGGGAGTAGTAGCAATGCCCTTTCAACTGAGTTCACAGTGTACATATTTAAAATCTATTTCTAATGCAAGAAGAAATAATTACCCAATGCAAAACCTATTTAATTTGTTCACATACTTGAGACTAGCCATGAGATAGAATCAGATTATGACTAACACTGTAGAGAAAAGTTAAACCCATAAACAAACAGTGACACTTAAGGTTAATGAGAAAGTAGAGTAACTAGTCTAATAACATTCAGAGGCATGCTTCTAAGCACAGAGTTCGCCTCCTGACCCAGGAGGTGCTAGGGAGAACTGACTACTGAGAACACAGAACAGCCATCACCAAAGGAGGAAAGGAAATCAAGACAAAAAAAGTACCAAAGGGAAAGAAACAAGAACATACCAAATCTAGAACAGAGATTGCTGGCATAGCAGTCTGCTGCAGGTGATAGAGAAGGGAAAAAGAAAGATGAAGTGTCAACAAAAAGTTAGCTTTAGACCTGTGTTCACCACCAGCATCTTTGTTGCTGTCATGCGTCATATGGTTTTAGACAATTTGATGAAAAACTATTGAATCATAGACTAACTTCTACCATTCAGAAATAGAAAAATGTCCTCATGGCATTAATATTTTGAGATTTTTCATTCAAAGACATATTAAAAAAATAAAACTTTCCTTAGTGTTCATTTGGAGACTAAGATATTAAGCTAAATATATAATTATTAAAATGACATTCTTTTTACTAAATTAGTATCAAAATTTTTCCAAGCATCATAATCCATACTAAGAGGCTTTAAAATAGTCAAAGTAGTAGCAATATTGTAAAACTATGACAAATCTCCACTAAACATTGAACATCACAGAAAATTGAGATGTCCCAACATAGAGGCTAAGTTTTTACTCCTGCTGTGATCTGCTGTGAAAGGAAACAATGCTAATGCTAATGCTGTGTGACCAGTGGCCAGGAATACCAGCTAGACATTAAGAGTATTTACTGTAGTACAGGGGAGGAGAAATCATCCTCTTCGTGGAACTTGGGGTGAGGGTAATACAAAGCCACAAATCACTATATCTGTCCCTAGCCAGTCAGGGCAGAGAGGGACATACCAGTGCTGGCCAGTCCAGACAAGAGCTATACCAGTGTGTCTGCGAGTCCTGACATGAGCACAGTGGGGACTACTCAATGCACCCTTACTGGAGAAGTCTCATTCACCTTGTTCTTTGAGATAAAGAAGTGGCAGATATGGTTATTTCTAAGAACCTTTACTAAGGGTACTACAAAAATACTAGTCAAATGATGTACTTGTTAAAATTTACATTCTGGTCTCATTCAAGAAAGCCAGTATGTATATGCTGAGGCATGTCTATACAAGAAGTCTATGTGCAACAGTCTTTAGGAAAAACTCACTGAAAAGAGACTAGTCACACTACTTGACTGTTACAATATCAACAAAGGTTAACTTGCATCATGTCCTTGAAGTAAGATGTCTGACCCAGCAGCTACTGTTTTAACAACCCCTTTTCATGCAGAGCATAAAAAGTAAAAAAGAAAAAAAGAAATCAGAAAAAATTATACTGATAAAAAGTATCAATAAAACTAACATGACAGACAACAGCACTCTTAGCAAGTTAATATCAAGTGCCCATGTTAGTAACAATATATACCTCTGAACAATTATGCCTGATAAGTAACAAGAATCCAGTTCTAACCCCAAATTTGGTATTTTAAGAACTTATTTGCGTTAGGCTAATTTAAATCTTTATTTAAAACAATGATAATAAAATTTATTTAATATGGAGAAATTAAATTCTATCAAAAGTTGTCAGCATCTTTGTAACAACTACAATTAGTAACTTAGTAACTATTTGAAGTATTAACAGTAAAATAGTTCTACTTCTGGTAAGGACCATACACTTTAAACTGATGTCCTGAAGTCCTCTGCTCATCATGAGTATGAGGACCAGAAGCTTTCTGTGTGATGTCCTTGGTGAGTTAGCCAAGCTCAGGGTTTGTACACGCTGACTATTCTGCTCACAGCAGAGCCATGTGACCATTACACTTTACACAGCCCACCCAATCTCAGGGATTTACCATCTGACCCTGTGCCCTGATCATGACTGTTGGTGGTCATTCCTAAGTACTTGTTTTCTCAACTTAAGTGTAGCAAGGATAACTAACTATACAGCTGCTAATTATAACACTGAAGCCCTAGGGTCCAGGCTCATCCCTGCAAGGTGTCAGCCAAGAGTGAGCAGGAGAAACCAGGGATCTTTTAACTCCTCTTTGAGATTGTGAAAATAGATGTCTGCACGGAAACACCCAGAAGATAGCATAGGGAACACAGATACGCACAACCGAGGCCTTTCCCCTTTACCCTGGCTCTCCGCTCAGCCTCCAGGCGCTGCATGATCAGCATGGTGTCCACATCATCATCTTCCTCTTCGTCATCATCCTCGTCCTTCTGCTTCGACTCCTGTAGTCTCTTCTGGAACTGCCACTCCAGCATAAGCTTCCGCAGGCGGTCACTCTCCTCTGCAGTACGATCCACCTTGTTTTGCAGCTCATGGATCTCCTTGCTTAGCATGTCCACAATGTGCATTTGCTGTTGCTTCTCCAGCTTCTCCCTGGCATCTCGTTTCCAGGGGTCTGGAGATAGACTATCACCAGAGGACAGCTCCTCTTTACTGATGGTTATATATTGCAGATCCCTGCGCTCAATCGTACGGGGCTGCTGCTGGGGCTGCAGCTCACGAATGACTGTTTCTTGGGGCCTCTGCAGTGTGGAAGGCTTTTCTGGCTTGGCCTGTGTGGCCAAAGGTGAGAAGGAAGCAGGGTTTAGGGACTGAGTGCGCATCTGCCCCAACTTCCGCTCCTGCTCCCTGCGCTTCCTCTCTCGTTCCTCCTCCAGACGGGCCTTCTCTTTCTCATACCACCTCTGGTGCTCCTCTCTCTTCTTCCTCTCTGCAGCAGCCACCTGAGCAGACTGGGGTCCCGCCTGGTTGGCAGGAGGAGGTGGGAGGGGCAAATCCATTGGAATACCATCAAAATCACTGGTGTAGTGGACAGGTGGTGGAGGAGGTGGTGGAGGGAGGTCTGTTCGAATGGGCTGAGAGACAGCCACAGGGGTGGGCAGCACAGCTGCTGGGGTTTTCCAACGGCCAGGACCACTCTTAGTCAGAGTGGAAGCAGGGGTAACTGACTTGGAAGAATGGTTCAGGTGCTCCTGGCTGGATGTGCTAGATTCCACCGAGGAGCTCTGATTGATCCACATATCACTGTCACACTTGCGATCCATGCCTGCCTCCCCTCGATGCCGCTCAAGTTGGTAAATCTTTTCTTCCCGAAGCTCTTCCTGAGAACGGGTAACACGCTGAGAAAAGAAAAGAGGAAGCTATCATACTTCAGGGACTCACCAGAGATATTACCAAAATTTCATATATGGTTTATTCTCACAGAGAAGACAACAAAACTTGTGGAATGGTGTATAACCAGAAGCTGAAACTGCTTTATGGCTCAAGGGCCAAGTAGCCAGCTGTACATCTATCTACAAAAGAATAAAAAGATTTTTATCTATATACTGATGCAAGCTATTTCTGGCACTGTCACTCTTGTCTAGCAGGTGAGAGTACCAGCACAGGTTCCAGGGGGATGAGGCACACCTGACCTCCATAGATGAGTGTGAACAGTGTAATCCAAGAAGAGCACCAAAACCTTCTGCTATGAAAATCTAACTATTACAAAGTATTCATTGCATGCATCCATGGCTTGATTCTGAATGAGTTATAAAGCTCAGGACTGGCTTTGTTTTCTCTGATTAAGCCAAGCGTCTAAGAACAAGTTCCATTCATCAAAGATGTGTTAGCTCTACTGTTACCAATAAAAAAGGCAACAGCATACTTTAATGGGCAAAAAGCCTTTTCGGCTTATGAGGAAGGAGATTCAAACAAGTATCCTTTTCCCTACAAGGCTACAATGAAGCCTGACTTGAACTGGCATTTATAGAAGTAGTATATCCTGATGAAGATGACCACTATGATGTGTGTGAATCAATTATCCTTATCCCATCTTGACAGTGAATATCACTTGAAGATGGAAACCTGAAAAATAAACTTTCTTTTTCCTTTAAAAAAAACATGAATTACCACTTTAAAACACAATAGCCATTACAAGAAGTTTAACATATTAACGCGCAATATTTAGGTACAGCTTCACTTTGAGCAGGGTTCTCATCATGGTGGCACACAATCTACAAACCACACAAGTGCATCATGAAGTTATGTGAAACAGAGACCAGGCCCTGCTATAAACCAAGCTCTGCACCTTCTGTCTAGTGTGTTACTGGTTATTACTAGAAAAGACATTTTATGTGATGATGAGGAAAACATCTAAGACTTAGAAAACCTAGCTGCTAAGGGTCATGAGGTCCACTCAGGAGAGGGTAGATGAGTCAGGGCACACACCAGAGGATCATTTTTTGCCTAAACAAAAGTTTCCTCTTACCTTGGTACACAGTCTCCTGTGAGCACACCTCTTTCAGCTCTCTGCCTATCTATTTTTCTCATCCTGTAAGGCTCAGCTCAATTCCTATGTCTTTGGTGACCACTATAGTGATCTCCAAGTCATCTGTGACCTACCTAAGGAGAAATGATTGGTTTCGGGACCCTCCATCATTTACTTTCCAGGATATGTATCAAATTTCCTGGATGGGTTTCTCTTTAAGGCACACTACTGGTTTATTCTCCCAGACACATCTGGTAGTGCTTCTCAGTTTTAAAGTCCTAGACAGACATCTCTGTCTTTAGTGATTTGGACACAGAAGTCCAAATTCCTTAGCTAGCACCGACAACACTTCTAATGAGCCTGTTTGCCTTCAGGCTCCAACCTTGCCTTCTGATGTTCCGACCTTTTCCTTTAGCCAGAAAGCCAAAGCCAGAGGAAGACACCACACAAGCACCAGGGATGGAATCCAGAGAGGCTAGATTCTTTCCCAGTTGATACACCTAGTGATAACCACCTTTTCAGCAACTCTAAGTACATTACGTTTTTCTGTATGTCTCACTTCTCAGCCCCACCTCAAGATCCACTGGAAGAGACAGAGTCAAGTGCAAGCTATGCCAGTCACTAGATTCTTTCGCTCCTAGAACCAGTAAAAGCTTTGCCTTCAATGCTGCAACTATGCCTTACATTACCATCATTTCATTAACCAAATATTACCCAGAACTTGTTTAAAATGTTCTGTATTTGAGCCTACTTTTTTTTGCCTCAGACTTAAAAACACACATACAAAAATAAAAGAACAACCTAGCAATTTGAAGCTACTAATTGTGCCTCAAAATTCACCCACTTTTGGGCTGGCAAGAGGGTGGATACTGTTAAAGCCTGATGATCTAGTCTGATCCCAGGAACCCATATCATTGAAAGTGACAACTGATTCTGATTCTTGAAAATTGTCCTCTGACTTCTGTTTGTGTGCCCCATACACTCACACACAAAATAAATACAAATAAATATTTTTAAAGAAAAAAAACAGCCGGACAGTGGTGGCGCACACCTTTAATCCCAGCACTTGGGAGGCTGAGGCAGGTGGATTTCTGAGTTCGAGGCCAGCCTGGTCTACAGAGTGAGTTCCAGGATAGCCAAGGCTACACAGAGAAACTGTCTCGAAAAAACCAAAAACAAAAAAAAAGAAATTCTTATAGGGCTGGTGAGATGGCTCAGCGGGTAAGAGCACTGACTTCTCTTCCAAAGGTCCTTAGTTCAAATCCCAGCAACCACATGGTGGCTCACAACCACCTGTAATGAGATCTGACGCCCTCTTCTGGTGCGTCTGAAGACAGCTACAGTGTACTTATTTATAATAATAAATAAATCTAATAAAAAAAAGAAAAACCAAAAACCCAAAAAGAAAAAAAAAATAATATAGCAACTTCATCAAGCTGCTCTTTAAAAAAAAAAAAAAACAAACAGCCACCAGTCTTTATCCTGCCAACCAAATCTATCATACTCCTGTGAAAGACGAGAAACATTTATGAGCCCCTTATTCCTAACCTGGATTGCAATACTGGAATGATTACTTTCTGTGTGCACATGTGGCTTTTCCTCATAATTTGGCCACTGGTTCTGAGGAGGAGCCATCCGATCCTGCGACTTTGAAGCTGGAAAGGTAAAATACTCTCTGGTGTATGTCTGAGTAGGGATAGGATAGGCTTCAGGTCTAGGTGGAGGGGATTGCTCCTGTAAAATGTAAAGACAGAGAAAAAGAGACGCTTAAAATTGCATAAAAGGCTAACTTTATACTGGGGGATCGGTTTTACAATCTTTTTCAAAAAGCACATATGGGGGAGGGGTTGATACCATAAGGGGAGCTTCCCCGCCTCAAGAAGGAGGAATGAGGGGGACCTTCGAGGAGAGGACAGGATGATACTGAATTATAAAGGGAATAAATAAGTGTTGTCTGAAACAAAAGCATATATATTAAATGCTATGCTAAAAATTGAAAAATTAACCCTATGCTTTGAATGAGAAACATTTTAATTTTTCCAGATTTACTCATTTAAACTAATTCTCATTTTCCCTACATGTATTAATTTAATATTAATTTGACCAGTATAATAAAAATTAAAAAATTAAATGAACAAAAGTCAAGAATGATAGCTAATGTACTTTGTTGAGAACTGTATCAGACAACTCAGATATTTCACAATAAAGTGTTCCAGCTTATCGCAGACCTCAGTGCAGAGGTTTCCAGTGGAGACAGATGTTATCTTAGCTGCTGTTCCAGATGTATATGGATTCTTCCCTCCAGGGCTGGGAGGTTGATCTGTTGGAAACAGTCAAAAAAAAAAAAAAAAAAAAAAAAACCCAAAGTTTCACATTAAGTAACACGTAAAATACACATAAGGACTTTGCTTTAAAGGTACATGCAGCATCATGTGCAGGATGTTCAGCACAGAGTCAGAGACAAAGACGCAGCTTCCCACACTGCTACAAGTCTCCTGCGACCGACTACAACCCAGGAAAAGGACTTTCTCCAGGACCAGGACCTAGCTGACATCTGTGGTAGAGACCCGAGAGAAAATACTTAAAGCCTTTTGGAGGGTGGGGTCTGTATTCAATACCCTACATTCTCACTTCTTAGTTAGCAACTATTTAAAGTATAAACATGACCTCCGCTAAATTAGCAACCAGATATCCTTTTGCAGAGACATTAACAATGCATTTTGATCTATAATGTCCACGGAGTCAAGGGTTTTCCCAAATACAATCCAAATTTTGGAGTATTACGGTGCCTCTATGAAAACTCTAGCTAGCCAAGAGACACAAAGAACAATGATCAAAGTACAGCATGCCCCACTGGCTTCTGGAGGTGAAAAGGTAATTCCTCTTACTTGCCACATTGGGGCTGGAACGGTGGTCCGCTCTATTTTTCATCAGCCTGTCATCACCAGGCAGCTTCTTTGGCTCACTGTACTCTGTCCAAGGCATCTGAGGACTCTCTGGGGAGCCGTTCTGAGCTGAATTATTATAGAGCTCAAAACCTTCACTCTTTGGTCTGGGTTTACCTGAGCCACGACGATCTGAAACTGAAACCAAAGCAGATTCATCCATTCTCTCTCCCTCATTGGTTCTAAGAGTTAAAGAGCTTCAAAGGATGCATCTAAAATTCTTAAATTTCATAACTGTTCTTAGTATAATAAGGTGATTTGCATATACATTCTTTGAATAGCTTTAAAAAAAACCAAAAATAAGCAAGCAAGCAAGCAAGCAGAACAAAACCAAACCCAGGCACTCACTAGAAAGTTGTGGTTGGTCTGGAATTCACTACACAGGCCAGGCTACCCCAAACTCTTGAAATCTGCATCCTTCTGCATCCTTAGCGCTGGCATTAAAGGTGCATGCCACCACAAATAGCTTTACATGAACATTTTCAAAAGTTTTTAAATATATTGGGTCTAGAAAAATTTTCATTTACTTGGTATGTATCTATGGGGGAAATTGACATTATTTTCTCAACAACTGAACAGTAATTTGTAAATAACAAAGTAACTATTTCTAGATTAACTTTTTTGTTTTGTTTTTGTTTTTCGAGACAGGGTTTCTCTGTGTAGCCCTGCCTGTCCTGGAATTCACTCTGTAGACCATGCTGGCCTCAAACTCAGAAATCCTCCTGCCTCTGTGTCCCAAGTGCTGGGATTAAGGGCATGCGCCACCACTGCCTGGCAGATTAATTTTTAATAAGCCCTCAAAGGTAGCTACACTTCTCTCACTTGATAACATACATATTAATATCCATCAGAATGTTGTCACCTGGTGTGATTATCCACACCTGTCCATAGTTTAGTCATTCTGCCTGTTCACCTGGGACTCATTCATTTCTCACTTCCCTCTTTAGGCTTCTAAATGATGTCCTGCCATGCCAACTCATGGTCTTATCACCATATTTTGTTGTTTCTATGCTTTAGTAAATGGGATTCTAGGCTGTCAGACAATGTTATTGTTGTTGATAATGTGGCTACAAAGGTCAGGTGCTAGGATGTGCAGGAACCAAAGCTGACTCAGGGGAGAAGAAGGCTCATAAGACTACACTTAACAGACTGTGAATATATCTAGCAAACCTTATCATTAGAGCTGATCTGAATCATGACCCAGTAGTATTTCTCTGCATTCTGAACTCATTCTCAACTAACTTCTTACTTGAAGAGCGAGGCAACAGCTGTAGTAGCAACTACCACATGGGACTTTTGATGACTCTCTAAAAATAATTTTATGTGTATGAGTGTTTTGCCTGGACATGTACACGCACATGCTTAACTGGTGTCCAAAGCAGTTAGAAGAGGGCATCAAATCTCGTGAAACTGGAATTGCAGACAGTTTTGAGCTAACATGGGTTCTGTGAAGTACTGAACCATCTTTCTAGCCCCAGCTTTTGATAGCTCTCAAGAGGAGTCACATCCCAGTATAGAATCAGTATAGGATGGCTACCCTGGATTGAGTCACTAGTTCTTACTTCTCTGCATCATGGGGGATGGCTGGTTAAGGAGGGTGGCCAGGCCGTGATAGATGGCACCTTGCTTTGCAACTTCCAGTGTAACCACCGAACTGGTTCTTGTCATGAGTTCTGCTGCCCTAGGAAGAAAATATAAGTATAAAGAAAGTGAGCACTCAGTGTCACATGACAGTCTGTGTTCAGAACTGTGCTTAGTTTCCTCAGCCTGACTGCAGTTTGGGGAAATTAGCTTGGCTTTCAGAAAGATCATGTCCTGTCCACATCACTTTTGAAAGTTAATTGTAAAAACATGTAAATATATTCTATGTTATAATATTAATATTAAGGTATACTTAAAGATTTCACAAGTTCTAAGTATATGTGCACATATTTATATAATTATCTAAAGAAATACTCTATACTAAAACACATACTTATGAATGAACCGAAAATGAGAGTCATGGGCTCTAAGAACAAGGATTATAGAGGAAGGTGAGTAATCACAAGGAGCTTTTGCAGCACTACTTTTTAAATCCAAATTTCAAAACTGAATGCAAAATATCACTTCAATACACTAAGGCTAACCTATGAACTAACCAATTAGTCATACCTTTCCTGAGAAAGTCCTACCAGACTTCGTCCATCCACACTGAGGAGTTGGTCACCAGCAGCTAGTCGTCCATCCTGAGCCAGAGAGATGCAAGTGCAGAGAGAAAAGAAAAAAGAGGTAATGTCAGTACTCAGCAGCATTATTCATACCACAGTCAGTGCATAGTTATGTTCTTCACACCACACAGTCAGTGTACACCAGCATTCTTCACATCACACAAATCAGTGCACAGCAGCAATCTTCACACCACATGGGCAGTACATAGCAGCATTTTTCACACCACAC
>JADRCD010243797.1:0-10122 GCA_019843815.1 Montemys delectorum | reverse complement strand
GTGTGTGTGTGTGTGTGTGTGTGTGTGTGTGTGTGTGTGTGTGTGTGTGAGAGAGAGAGAGAGAGAGAGAGAAAGAGAGAGAGAGAGAGAGAGACAGAGAGACAGAGAGACAGAGAGACAGAGAGGAAGGGAATATATATCAGGTAACAAACACATTACTGAAGCTTAAACAACATTAAATAATCAGTCAAATATTTTGATAATCCACACGATATTAAGAAAAACAGGATGGTGGTTCACAGGAAACCTCTTAGTCAATGACATCTTTGTTACATTTTAAGTTTGGGAGTAGTAGCAATGCCCTTTCAACTGAGTTCACAGTGTACATATTTAAAATCTATTTCTAATGCAAGAAGAAATAATTACCCAATGCAAAACCTATTTAATTTGTTCACATACTTGAGACTAGCCATGAGATAGAATCAGATTATGACTAACACTGTAGAGAAAAGTTAAACCCATAAACAAACAGTGACACTTAAGGTTAATGAGAAAGTAGAGTAACTAGTCTAATAACATTCAGAGGCATGCTTCTAAGCACAGAGTTCGCCTCCTGACCCAGGAGGTGCTAGGGAGAACTGACTACTGAGAACACAGAACAGCCATCACCAAAGGAGGAAAGGAAATCAAGACAAAAAAAGTACCAAAGGGAAAGAAACAAGAACATACCAAATCTAGAACAGAGATTGCTGGCATAGCAGTCTGCTGCAGGTGATAGAGAAGGGAAAAAGAAAGATGAAGTGTCAACAAAAAGTTAGCTTTAGACCTGTGTTCACCACCAGCATCTTTGTTGCTGTCATGCGTCATATGGTTTTAGACAATTTGATGAAAAACTATTGAATCATAGACTAACTTCTACCATTCAGAAATAGAAAAATGTCCTCATGGCATTAATATTTTGAGATTTTTCATTCAAAGACATATTAAAAAAATAAAACTTTCCTTAGTGTTCATTTGGAGACTAAGATATTAAGCTAAATATATAATTATTAAAATGACATTCTTTTTACTAAATTAGTATCAAAATTTTTCCAAGCATCATAATCCATACTAAGAGGCTTTAAAATAGTCAAAGTAGTAGCAATATTGTAAAACTATGACAAATCTCCACTAAACATTGAACATCACAGAAAATTGAGATGTCCCAACATAGAGGCTAAGTTTTTACTCCTGCTGTGATCTGCTGTGAAAGGAAACAATGCTAATGCTAATGCTGTGTGACCAGTGGCCAGGAATACCAGCTAGACATTAAGAGTATTTACTGTAGTACAGGGGAGGAGAAATCATCCTCTTCGTGGAACTTGGGGTGAGGGTAATACAAAGCCACAAATCGCTGTATCTGTCCCTAGCCAGTCAGGGCAGAGAGGGACATACCAGTGCTGGCCAGTCCAGACAAGAGCTATACCAGTGTGTCTGCGAGCCCTGACATGAGCACAGTGGGGACTACTCAATGCACCCTTACTGGAGAAGTCTCATTCACCTTGTTCTTTGAGATAAAGAAGTGGCAGATATGGTTATTTCTAAGAACCTTTACTAAGGGTACTACAAAAATACTAGTCAAATGATGTACTTGTTAAAATTTACATTCTGGTCTCATTCAAGAAAGCCAGTATGTATATGCTGAGGCATGTCTATACAAGAAGTCTATGTGCAACAGTCTTTAGGAAAAACTCACTGAAAAGAGACTAGTTACACTACTTGACTGTTACAATATCAACAAGTAAGATGTCTGACCCAGCAGCTACTGTTTTAACAACCCCTTTTCATGCAGAGCATAAAAAGTAAAAAAGAAAAAAAGAAGAAATCAGAAAAAATTATACTGATAAAAAGTATCAATAAAACTAACATGACAGACAACAGCACTCTTAGCAAGTTAATATCAAGTGCCCATGTTAGTAACAATATATACCTCTGAACAATTATGCCTGATAAGTAACAAGAATCCAGTTCTAACCCCAAATTTGGTATTTTAAGAACTTATTTGCGTTAGGCTAATTTAAATCTTTATTTAAAACAATGATAATAAAATTTATTTAATATGGAGAAATTAAATTCTATCAAAAGTTGTCAGCATCTTTGTAACAACTACAATTAGTAACTTAGTAACTATTTGAAGTATTAACAGTAAAATAGTTCTACTTCTGGTAAGGACCATACACTTTAAACTGATGTCCTGAAGTCCTCTGCTCATCATGAGTATGAGGACCAGAAGCTTTCTGTGTGATGACCTTGGTGAGTTAGCCAAGCTCAGGGTTTGTACACGCTGACTATTCTGCTCACAGCAGAGCCATGTGACCATTACACTTTACACAGCCCACCCAATCTCAGGGATTTACCATCTGACCCTGTGCCCTGATCATGACTGTTGGTGGTCATTCCTAAGTACTTGTTTTCTCAACTTAAGTGTAGCAAGGATAACTAACTATACAGCTGCTAATTATAACACTGAAGCCCTAGGGTCCAGGCTCATCCCTGCAAGGTGTCAGCCAAGAGTGAGCAGGAGAAACCAGGGATCTTTTAACTCCTCTTTGAGATTGTGAAAATAGATGTCTGCACGGAAACACCCAGAAGATAGCATAGGGAACACAGATACGCACAACCGAGGCCTTTCCCCTTTACCCTGGCTCTCCGCTCGGCCTCCAGGCGCTGCATGATCAGCATGGTGTCCACATCATCATCTTCCTCTTCGTCATCATCCTCGTCCTTCTGCTTCGACTCCTGTAGTCTCTTCTGGAACTGCCACTCCAGCATAAGCTTCCGCAGGCGGTCACTCTCCTCTGCAGTACGGTCCACCTTGTTTTGCAGCTCATGGATCTCCTTGCTTAGCATGTCCACAATGTGCATTTGCTGTTGCTTCTCCAGCTTCTCCCTGGCATCTCGTTTCCAGGGGTCTGGAGATAGACTATCACCAGAGGACAGCTCCTCTTTACTGATGGTTATATATTGCAGATCCCTGCGCTCAATCGTACGTGGCTGCTGCTGGGGCTGCAGCTCACGAATGACTGTTTCTTGGGGCCTCTGCAGTGTGGAAGGCTTTTCTGGCTTGGCCTGTGTGGCCAAAGGTGAGAAGGAAGCAGGGTTTAGGGACTGAGTGCGCATCTGCCCCAACTTCCGCTCCTGCTCCCTGCGCTTCCTCTCTCGTTCCTCCTCCAGACGGGCCTTCTCTTTCTCATACCACCTCTGGTGCTCCTCTCTCTTCTTCCTCTCTGCAGCAGCCACCTGAGCAGACTGGGGTCCCGCCTGGTTGGCAGGAGGAGGTGGGAGGGGCAAATCCATTGGAATACCATCAAAATCACTGGTGTAGTGGACAGGTGGTGGAGGAGGTGGTGGAGGGAGGTCTGTTCGAATGGGCTGAGAGACAGCCACAGGGGTGGGCAGCACAGCTGCTGGGGTTTTCCAACGGCCAGGACCACTCTTAGTCAGAGTGGAAGCAGGGGTAACTGACTTGGAAGAATGGTTCAGGTGCTCCTGGCTGGATGTGCTAGATTCCACCGAGGAGCTCTGATTGATCCACATATCACTGTCACACTTGCGATCCATGCCTGCCTCCCCTCGATGCCGCTCAAGTTGGTAAATCTTTTCTTCCCGAAGCTCTTCCTGAGAACGGGTAACACGCTGAGAAAAGAAAAGAGGAAGCTATCATACTTCAGGGACTCACCAGAGATATTACCAAAATTTCATATATGGTTTATTCTCACAGAGAAGACAACAAAACTTGTGGAATGGTGTATAACCAGAAGCTGAAACTGCTTTATGGCTCAAGGGCCAAGTAGCCAGCTGTACATCTATCTACAAAAGAATAAAAAGATTTTTATCTATATACTGATGCAAGCTATTTCTGGCACTGTCACTCTTGTCTAGCAGGTGAGAGTACCAGCACAGGTTCCAGGGGGATGAGGCACACCTGACCTCCATAGATGAGTGTGAACAGTGTAATCCAAGAAGAGCACCAAAACCTTCTGCTATGAAAATCTAACTATTACAAAGTATTCATTGCATGCATCCATGGCTTGATTCTGAATGAGTTATAAAGCTCAGGACTGGCTTTGTTTTCTCTGATTAAGCCAAGCGTCTAAGAACAAGTTCCATTCATCAAAGATGTGTTAGCTCTACTGTTACCAATAAAAAAGGCAACAGCATACTTTAATGGGCAAAAAGCCTTTTCGGCTTATGAGGAAGGAGATTCAAACAAGTATCCTTTTTCCTACAAGGCTACAATGAAGCCTGACTTGAACTGGCATTTATAGAAGTAGTATATCCTGATGAAGATGACCACTATGATGTGTGTGAATCAATTATCCTTATCCCATCTTGACAGTGAATATCACTTGAAGATGGAAACCTGAAAAATAAACTTTCTTTTTCCTTTAAAAAAAACATGAATTACCACTTTAAAACACAATAGCCATTACAAGAAGTTTAACATATTAACGCGCAATATTTAGGTACAGCTTCACTTTGAGCAGGGTTCTCATCATGGTGGCACACAATCTACAAACCACACAAGTGTATCATGAAGTTATGTGAAACAGAGACCAGGCCCTGCTATAAACCCAGCTCTGCACCTTCTGTCTAGTGTGTTACTGGTTATTACTAGAAAAGACATTTTATGTGATGATGAGGAAAACATCTAAGACTTAGAAAACCTAGCTGCTAAGGGTCATGAGGTCCACTCAGGAGAGGGTAGATGAGTCAGGGCACACACCAGAGGATCATTTTTTGCCTAAACAAAAGTTTCCTCTTACCTTGGTGCACAGTCTCCTGTGAGCACACCTCTTTCAGCTCTCTGCCTATCTATTTTTCTCATCCTGTAAGGCTCAGCTCAATTCCTATGTCTTTGGTGACCACTATAGTGATCTCCAAGTCATCTGTGACCTACCTAAAGGAGAAATGATTGGTTTCGGGACCCTCCATCATTTACTTTCCAGGATATGTATCAAATTTCCTGGATGGGTTTCTCTTTAAGGCACACTACTGGTTTATTCTCCCAGACACATCTGGTAGTGCTTCTCAGTTTTAAAGTCCTAGACAGACATCTCTGTCTTTAGTGATTTGGACACAGAAGTCCAAATTCCTTAGCTAGCACCGACAACACTTCTAATGAGCCTGTTTGCCTTCAGGCTCCAACCTTGCCTTCTGATGTTCCGACCTTTTCCTTTAGCCAGAAAGCCAAAGCCAGAGGAAGACACCACACAAGCACCAGGGATGGAATCCAGAGAGGCTAGATTCTTTCCCAGTTGATACACCTAGTGATAACCACCTTTTCAGCAACTCTAAGTACATTACGTTTTTCTGTATGTCTCACTTCTCAGCCCCACCTCAAGATCCACTGGAAGAGACAGAGTCAAGTGCAAGCTATGCCAGTCACTAGATTCTTTCGCTCCTAGAACCAGTAAAAGCTTTGCCTTCAATGCTGCAACTATGCCTTACATTACCATCATTTCATTAACCAAATATTACCCAGAACTTGTTTAAAATGTTCTGTATTTGAGCCTACTTTTTTTTGCCTCAGACTTAAAAACACACATACAAAAATAAAAGAACAACCTAGCAATTTGAAGCTACTAATTGTGCCTCAAAATTCACCCACTTTTGGGCTGGCAAGAGGGTGGATACTGTTAAAGCCTGATGATCTAGTCTGATCCCAGGAACCCATATCATTGAAAGTGACAACTGATTCTTGAAAATTGTCCTCTGACTTCTGTTTGTGTGCCCCATACACTCACACACAAAATAAATACAAATAAATATTTTTAAAGAAAAAAAACAGCCGGACAGTGGTGGCGCACACCTTTAATCCCAGCACTTGGGAGGCTGAGGCAGGTGGATTTCTGAGTTCGAGGCCAGCCTGGTCTACAGAGTGAGTTCCAGGATAGCCAAGGCTACACAGAGAAACTGTCTCGAAAAAACCAAAAACAAAAAAAAGAAATTCTTATAGGGCTGGTGAGATGGCTCAGCGGGTAAGAGCACTGACTTCTCTTCCAAAGGTCCTTAGTTCAAATCCCAGCAACCACATGGTGGCTCACAACCACCTGTAATGAGATCTGACGCCCTCTTCTGGTGCGTCTGAAGACAGCTACAGTGTACTTATTTATAATAATAAATAAATCTAATAAAAAAAAGAAAAACCAAAAACCCAAAAAGAAAAAAAAAATAATATAGCAACTTCATCAAGCTGCTCTTTAAAAAAAAAAAAAAACAAACAGCCACCAGTCTTTATCCTGCCAACCAAATCTATCATACTCCTGTGAAAGACGAGAAACATTTATGAGCCCCTTATTCCTAACCTGGATTGCAATACTGGAATGATTACTTTCTGTGTGCACATGTGGCTTTTCCTCATAATTTGGCCACTGGTTCTGAGGAGGAGCCATCCGATCCTGCGACTTTGAAGCTGGAAAGGTAAAATACTCTCTGGTGTATGTCTGAGTAGGGATAGGATAGGCTTCAGGTCTAGGTGGAGGGGATTGCTCCTGTAAAATGTAAAGACAGAGAAAAAGAGACGCTTAAAATTGCATAAAAGGCTAACTTTATACTGGGGGATCGGTTTTACAATCTTTTTCAAAAAGCACATATGGGGGAGGGGTTGATACCATAAGGGGAGCTTCCCCGCCTCAAGAAGGAGGAATGAGGGGGACCTTCGAGGAGAGGACAGGATGATACTGAATTATAAAGGGAATAAATAAGTGTTGTCTGAAACAAAAGCATATATATTAAATGCTATGCTAAAAATTGAAAAATTAACCCTATGCTTTGAATGAGAAACATTTTAATTTTTCCAGATTTACTCATTTAAACTAATTCTCATTTTCCCTACATGTATTAATTTAATATTAATTTGACCAGTATAATAAAAATTAAAAAATTAAATGAACAAAAGTCAAGAATGATAGCTAATGTACTTTGTTGAGAACTGTATCAGACAACTCAGATATTTCACAATAAAGTGTTCCAGCTTATCGCAGACCTCAGTGCAGAGGTTTCCAGTGGAGACAGATGTTATCTTAGCTGCTGTTCCAGATGTATATGGATTCTTCCCTCCAGGGCTGGGAGGTTGATCTGTTGGAAACAGTCAAAAAAAAAAAAAAAAAAAAAAAAACCCAAAGTTTCACATTAAGTAACACGTAAAATACACATAAGGACTTTGCTTTAAAGGTACATGCAGCATCATGTGCAGGATGTTCAGCACAGAGTCAGAGACAAAGACGCAGCTTCCCACACTGCTACAAGTCTCCTGCGACCGACTACAACCCAGGAAAAGGACTTTCTCCAGGACCAGGACCTAGCTGACATCTGTGGTAGAGACCCGAGAGAAAATACTTAAAGCCTTTTGGAGGGTGGGGTCTGTATTCAATACTCTACATTCTCACTTCTTAGTTAGCAACTATTTAAAGTATAAACATGACCTCCGCTAAATTAGCAACCAGATATCCTTTTGCAGAGACATTAACAATGCATTTTGATCTATAATGTCCACGGAGTCAAGGGTTTTCCCAAATACAATCCAAATTTTGGAGTATTACGATGCCTCTATGAAAACTCTAGCTAGCCAAGAGACACAAAGAACAATGATCAAAGTACAGCATGCCCCACTGGCTTCTGGAGGTGAAAAGGTAATTCCTCTTACTTGCCACATTGGGGCTGGAACGGTGGTCCGCTCTATTTTTCATCAGCCTGTCATCACCAGGTAGCTTCTTTGGCTCACTGTACTCTGTCCAAGGCATCTGAGGACTCTCTGGGGAGCCGTTTTGAGCTGAATTATTATAGAGCTCAAAACCTTCACTCTTTGGTCTGGGTTTACCTGAGCCACGACGATCTGAAACTGAAACCAAAGCAGATTCATCCATTCTCTCTCCCTCATTGGTTCTAAGAGTGAAAGAGCTTCAAAGGATGCATCTAAAATTCTTAAATTTCATAACTGCTCTTAGTATAATAAGGTGATTTGCATATACATTCTTTGAATAGCTTTAAAAAAAAAAACCAAAAATAAGCAAGCAAGCAAGCAAGCAGAACAAAACCAAACCCAGGCACTCACTAGAAAGTTGTGGTTGGTCTGGAATTCACTACACAGGCCAGGCTACCCCAAACTCACAGAATCTGCATCCTTCACCATCCTTAGTGCTAGCATTAAAGGTACATGCCATCACAAGTAGCTTTACATGAACATTTTCAAAAGTTTCTAAATATATTGGGTCTAGAAAAATTTTCATTTACTTGGTATGTATCTATGGGGGAAATTGACATTATTTTCTCAACAACTGAACAGTAATTTGTAAATAACAAAGTAACTATTTCTAGATTAACTTTTTTGTTTTGTTTTTGTTTTTCGAGACAGGGTTTCTCTGTGTAGCCCTGCCTGTCCTGGAATTCACTCTGTAGACCATGCTGGCCTCAAACTCAGAAATCCTCCTGCCTCTGTGTCCCAAGTGCTGGGATTAAGGGCATGCGCCACCACTGCCTGGCAGATTAATTTTTAATAAGCCCTCAAAGGTGCTACACTTCTCTCACTTGATAACATACATATTAATATCCATCAGAATGTTGTCACCTGGTGTGATTATCCACACCTGTCCATAGTTTAGTCATTCTGCCTGTTCACCTGGGACTCATTCATTTCTCACTTCCCTCTTTAGGCTTCTAAATGATGTCCTGCCATGCCAACTCATGGTCTTATCACCATATTTTGTTGTTTCTATGCTTTAGTAAATGGGATTCTAGGCTGTCAGACAATGTTATTGTTGTTGATAATGTGGCTACAAAGGTCAGGTGCTACGATGTGCAGGAACCAAAGCTGACTCAGGGGAGAAGAAGGCTCATAAGACTACACTTAACAGACTGTGAATATATCTAGCAAACCTTATCATTAGAGCTGATCTGAATCATGACCCAGTAGTATTTCTCTGCATTCTGAACTCATTCTCAACTAACTTCTTACTTGAAGAGCGAGGCAACAGCTGTAGTAGCAACTACCACGTGGGACTTTTGATGACTCTCTAAAAATAATTTTATGTGTATGAGTGTTTTGCCTGGACATGTACACGCACATGCTTAACTGGTGTCCAAAGCAGTTAGAAGAGGGCATCAAATCTCGTGAAACTGGAATTGCAGACAGTTTTGAGCTAACATGGGTTCTGTGAAGTACTGAACCATCTTTCTAGCCCCAGCTTTTGATAACTCTCAAGAGGAGTCACATCCCAGTATAGAATCAGTATAGGATGGCTACCCTGGATTGAGTCACTAGTTCTTACTTCTCTGCATCATGGGGGATGGCTGGTTAAGGAGGGTGGCCAGGCCGTGATAGATGGCACCTTGCTTTGCAACTTCCAGTGTAACCACCGAACTGGTTCTTGTCATGAGTTCTGCTGCCCTAGGAAGAAAATATAAGTATAAAGAAAGTGAGCACTCAGTGTCACATGACAGTCTGTGTTCAGAACTGTGCTTAGTTTCCTCAGCCTGACTGCAGTTTGGGGAAATTAGCTTGGCTTTCAGAAAGATCATGTCCTGTCCACATCACTTTTGAAAGTTAATTATAAAAACATGTAAATATATTCTATGTTATAATATTAATATTAAGGTATACTTAAAGATTTCACAAGTTCTAAGTATATGTGCACATATTTATATAATTATCTAAAGAAATACTCTATACTAAAACACATACTTATGAACGAACCGAAAATGAGAGTCATGGGCTCTAAGAACAAGGATTATAGAGGAAGGTGAGTAATCACAAGGAGCTTTTGCAGCACTACTTTTTAAATCCAAATTTCAAAACTGAATGCAAAATATCACTTCAATACACTAAGGCTAACCTATGAACTAACCAATTAGTCATACCTTTCCTGAGAAAGTCCTACCAGACTTCGTCCATCCACACTGAGGAGTTGGTCACCAGCAGCTAGTCGTCCATCCTGAGCCAGAGAGATGCAAGTGCAGAGAGAAAAGAAAAAAGAGGTAATGTCAGTACTCAGCAGCATTATTCATACCACAGTCAGTGCATAGTTATGTTCTTCACACCACACAGTCAGTGTACACCAGCATTCTTCACATCACACAAATCAGTGCACAGCAGCAATCTTCACACCACATGGGCAGTACATAGCAGCATTTTTCACACCACAC
>JADRCD010243792.1:0-17448 GCA_019843815.1 Montemys delectorum | reverse complement strand
GGTAGGATTACTTGCTTGCTCCCCATATCTTACTTAGCCTGCTTTCTCATTAGACCTAGGACCACTAGCCCACAGGTGACACCACCCACAATGGACTGGGCCCTCCCCAATCAACCTTAATCATAACCTAGAAAAATACAATATAGGCTTGCCCGTTGTTCAGTTTTAGGGAGGCATCTTCTTAAATGAGGTTCCCTTGTTGCAGATGAATTTAGGTTCTGTTAAGATGTCAGGAAAACTAAGATCGGTAAGTTTACCCATTGTTTCATGATTCTTTTGAATCCAATTTGCTCTGTCTGGGACAGAGACTTTCTCTATGTGACACAATAATCTCTCTTTTACACATGTGAATCTGAGCCTTTTCTTATGGACAATTAAACAGATAGGAGTGGAAGGCAGAGAAGATCTGCCCAAACTCTAGTAAGTTCTACAATGCTTAATGTTTTCAGAAAGTCCACTTTAGAATATACAAAACTGATTACCTTGTGTTCTTTCTTAGTTGTATGCCACAATCAAGTATGCAATTACACATACTTATTCAAAGTCTTTATGTCTAATATCTTCATATTCTTCATTTAACTTCAAAGAGATAACATAAAACAAATAGACATAAAGTAGGATTTCTATTTTTCAGCATGGTTTTGTCTTCAATTCATGACATTAGCTATTGGTTTAGGGTTTATAGACTCCAGAATAAACCACATTCATTATGGTCTGTGCTTTTTTTACATACTTTATAATATAATTTTTTGTGTGTCAGTATAATATCATGTTTAGCAAAATATCAGTCTGTTAATTTGTATTTTTGTTTTTTCCTGCATTTATTCTATGTAATTTAGTTGATATTTCTCTGAAAGGTTCATTTGTTTCTAAGAAGGATAGTGAATATATTCATAAATGCATAAAAATTTCTTGCCTGAAAGCTGATGTTTTATATAATAATTCTTTAGCTTCAAAAAAATTATAGCCCTAAGAATGAAAGTAACATATCTATCAATTCATTCTGAATAAGAAGAAATAATATTTCATGAAAGTAATATATTACATACTGGATAACAAATTGAAGCCACAGCAGAATTAATGCAAGGCAAAGCTTAGGCTTGAGGCTCTATTTAAACTACATATCTAAGATCAAGTTGGACAAGTCAAAATAGACAAAATTAAACTCAAAGTATAGTTATGTTAATATATATGTAATATATATATATATGTATCTTACTCTTTTTCTTCTTATATATCTTACCCTTTGTGGTATATCTTACTCTGTTTCTAATTTTATTGAATTATATCAGAAATATGTGGCTTAGTAAAAATTCAGCTTATTTTGAAAGAGATAGAACAAAACGAAATGCACAATGACCTTCTATATGCTCAGTGAAAAATTAAGGAAGCCTTCAGCAGTAAGCAAGTTGATGTTTTGCCTTGTGAGGTTTACTAAATATTGTGAAAATGTGGAAGACATCTACCAAGGCCAAGCAAACAAAGCAGAGTGTATAAACATAAGGTTAGTTTTGGTTGGAAATGTTATTGTAGATGGTGAACAATTTGTTAAAAATGCCTGTATTAAATACTTGCCTTTGTGTGCCAGGTAGTCTTGTAATCATGCCTAAATGAACGACCATGGATGTATCTCAATAAAGCTTTCCATGCCACTAGAGGATAAACTCTGAGTGTGGCCCAAGGAAAATTTAGTCCACTTCAGGTAACAAGAAATATTTAGCATCTTTTTCACTTCTGAATAAAGATTGCTCCGAATCTCTTTAACTGTTTTTACTTTATAATACATTCCTATCCAGAATCTTACTATTTTTTACTTTTAATTTGACATCAAGCCCTACCCTTCCTTTGAAACTCATGATTAGTATATTGAGATTCTTATTGTTTTCTCTGTAACCAAAGTTATAAGAGAAATCATCTCTGATCATTTGCCAAACTATTTGTGGTTTTAAAGGAATGAAAATGTTGAGATAATAAAAATGTGTTATTAAAAAGCAAAACAATTCTTTCTGTGGGTGATTGTAATTTTCTGGATACATTTGATTTTCTTTCTAACTTGGTTTAGGAAGATACGAATAATATCTTTATTATTTTGTTTGGACACTTGAGACATACGAATATTTACAATTAATATGTGAGTATTCATAGCAGTTTTAAGCATCACACATGGGTTGGTGATATTTTTGTATAACAAATTATGCCTTAAATTACTTAAATGACCACCTCAGGAATATAATATTCTCATTATAACTTTTCTTTTTTAGTTACATGTAGCTATCCTAATTTCTGAATCCAAACTATATACAATTCACTTCTTAACAATTTTTAACTTTTTGTTGAAAAAAGATTCTCAAGTCATACAATATATGACAACCATGCATTTTCATCCCTCCATCTTCCCTGATCCACCCTACTTCCTTCTTCCCCAGATCCATTCACTGTCCATCTCTCTTCTGCTGGACTTTCTGAGCCCTTAGGAAAGAGACCCAATGTATACCTCCAATTTAGACTCTCGCTCCACATAATGTCTGGCTGTGGGTCTCTGCATCTATTCCTACCTGCTGCCAGAGGAAACCTCTCTGGTGATTTCCAGGCAAGGCAGCAATTGATGAGTATAGAGATAGTACCATTTCATATATATAATATATATACCTCAGCAAAGGACTCAACTGGATGCACTCGTGTCCCGCATCTGGGAGCTTTGCCTGGCTACAAGAGATGGCCAGTTCAGAATCTGTATCCTAAATTGCTTACTAGGAAACCTCTGTAGGATCAACTTCATAGATTCTAGGAAATTTCCACTTCACGAGCTTTCTACATCACTCCACAAATGGTCCCTAAATCCAGTCATTTCTCCTCTCCCCCAGCACACTTTCCCTTTACCACATCTCTCCTTCCTATCAGATCCTTCCCATGCACATCCTCACGAGCCCCTAATCACCTTAAAAAATCTATTTTCCTTTTCCAGAGATATCCATGCATTCGCCTGCTCCAGATCCCTCCTCTTTACCTAACTTCTCTGTATTTATAGAATGTAGCTTTCTTATCATTTACTAAACAGCTAATATCTATGTATAAGTGAATATATATTATTCAACAGACACGTATGCAACCTTCAATTTGATGGTAGGCACTAAATGACTTTTGCATATTACCGACAGCTTGAGTTAGTGTTTGTAAAATCAAGAAGAAAATGTGAAAAATAATATATTTTTGTACATAATAAAAATATTTCTAATTTCATTATTTTGAAGCCCACGTTAAGCTAATGATCAATCCTGTGAGAGCAGAATGACCTTTTGGAAATTTCCAGGGAGTTTTATTGAAGTGGAAAACCTAGTACTATTTCCCAAAGTTATTTACAAAGATAGATGGCTCAGAAATCTTTTTTTCTTCTCCTTGTTTCCCTAGAGACATATTCTTGTTTCATAGTTTTCTTCTCTGTCTTTGGGCCTTTTTCGATTTGATTTCTTTCTCTTGAGAACAAGGTCAAAAAAAAAAAGTAGCTAAAATCATGTTTCTAAATACTGTTGTGAATAGTATGTCAGATGATCATAGAACTTTTATCATGCTGTGTTTCAGCAGAGTACAGCAAATTCTTATTATTCACAGTACTTACTTTCTACAATGTCTCTGTAAACACTGAATTAGCCAGACCTGAACCATTCATCCTAGAAAAATACAACATCATGAAGTAGGTCTGTTTTCTGTTAACTAATAAGCATACGCATTAGTTTTGTGCATTTTTTGTATGAAGTATTTCTATAGCTCTATGTAGATATTGACATTGAATTCAAACTCATAACACTAACTGCTTTCCCAATGTAATTTATCTCTCCTGCTTGTGATTTTTATCACAATACATATCAGAAGCTTCCCTTGTTTAAAGAAGTAAAAGGCTTACCAGCATTGTACCTTATGGACCATTTTAGCTGTCAAAAGCCCCCATACAAGCACAAAATGAAAAAAAAAATTAAAAGGCAAAACCCCGGGCATTAAGTAAAATACAAAAAGACACAGGTGTATAATATGAATAGTTATATGAAAAGGCAGTATATGCTCCCATATTCTAAAGGGAATTAAATATATTTTGCCACTTTTTTTTGCATGGCTGGAAGACAAAAGCACAGTTGTAGATGTTTCTTTTGAGGCTATAAACGCATTTTCTAAGATTGCGTATACAGATAGGTAGCCTGAAACAATGATGATTAAATTCAACTTAATCCCCTTTTCCCACTCAATTTCTTATTTTCTAGTTTACTTCAAGATTAAATTATAATCACAAATGTAAGAAATCAATATTTTATTGTTTTATTTTCATCTTACTGTTCTTAATTTGACAAATTACCCATCACTCAACATTATATTTATACTTATTTATTGAGATTATCAATCCTTAATTTGATGGTTTACACATTTAATTTGTTAAATAAATAGAAGTTGACAGACTTATCATTGCTGACATTTGTGTGAAAGTGTCAATTCTCACAAAGTGTCATTCAGAAATTCAGAAAATGCATTATTGAATTGCCTTACTTTTTTAAGTGATGTAAATGCTTGCTAAAATCATTATTAGTAAGTCTTAGTTAAGGTTTTACTGCTGGGAACAGACACCATCCAAGGCAAGTCTTGGAAAGGAAATTTTAATTCTGGGTGGTTTACAGGTCCAGAGGTTTACTCCATTGTTATCAAGGCAAGAACAAGGCAGCATCCAGACAGACATGGTACAAGAGGAACTGAGAGTTCTACATCTTCATCTGAAGGCTGCTAGCAGAATACTGGCTTCCAAGTAGCTAGGATAAGGATCTTAGATCCCAAACCCACAGTGCCATGACTACTCCAACAAGGCTACACCTTCTCCAACAGAGCCACACCTTCTGATAGTGCCACTGACTGTGCTGAGCATGATGTGTTAGAGGTAGAATGGTGGGTTGCATCAGGACATACCACTTAGTAGGCCCTAACAGTTCCACATGTAACAGGTTTAATTGAGAGGGAGAGAGAGGGCAGTAGCTTGGAAAGAGAGGAGGGCAGGGGAGAGAGAGAGAGATGGAGGAATGTTCCCCGTGTGTGTATATATATGGGTCTGATGTAGTTGCTGCAAGTAAAGGTGGGAGCTGAGCCCAATCGATTTTGGGAATATGGTGGCTATTGCCCTGGCAACAGGTCTGTGGACCAGCTCAGCACCATGTTACTTCTTACCTAAAGAAATCTTAAAATATGTGAATAGTAAAAAATTAAACAAAATACTATCTTGTGCTATTTTCAAATCATATCTGTGCCTTGGTAGATACAAGAAGAAAAAGAAAAAGATCTTGTCTTCTAAGTCTCAAGTAAGAGCAGGATAGTTGTTGTCTAATAAGGACAAAACAAGCAGACTTGGTTTATAAATGCAAAACCTCAAACATATCAGGAATGTAGTATTCTAATCTTTCTCCTCAAGACTTGAGAGCCTTTAGAAGTAAAAGGGACTAGTGAGTTGGCTGAATAGGTAAATACATTTATGTCCTGGTCTGAAAGTGAGGTTGATTCTGTGTAACCACATAGTGGGAAAAAGAAAGTGGCTCTAGTAAGTTGTCCTCAACATGCACCTACTGGCACACACATACAGTCTTACAACAGAATTACACACACACACACACACACACACACACACACACACACACACGCAGAGTCATATACAAAGACTCACTCAAATATAATCACACACATATACAGACATACACAGTCACAGATACAAATAGACACACACAAAAACACACAATTACTGACACATGCTCAAACCGACACACTAAAATGAATAAAACAAAAGAAACAGGATTACCACAATTATTTTCCTTGTTGTTGATATTAATGTATTTCATAATGCTATGGAATAACCAGATATCATATTTCATTCTAACATAGTAGGAATTAAAACACCTTGTTTTTTGTTCATAGGTAACACAAATTCCAAAACCATTATTGGTACTTAATTATTTGAGCAGTTTGTCATCATGTAGTTTAGTACAGTCAACAGACCTCATCAGAGAAGATTCTTTATGCAGTGTATGTGCTTAAGACAGGTTATAACAGTTATCACAATGGATTAAAAAAGAGATTGAGTGACAATGGATTCCTCAGTTACAAATGGGACAAATGTATATGATCCCCTCTCAGTTCGGAGACCAGGAGGAAGTACTAATAAAGGAAGGAAAATTCAAAAGTCCAGGGACCATAAGTTCAGAGTAAAACTATCTTCTAGACATGATAGGGCCACTATGCTTGTGAAATCACAGCAGTTGTGCTTGCCTGCAGAAGATCTACAAGGAATCAAGAAAGCCAACATTCTAGCATGGAGTGGGGCAGGAGTTGATCCTCTATCTGTAATTGAGGAGGTTTTGGCAGTTGGTGGCTTTTGGAGAAGGAAGAGTCAGCTTTCACTAAGATTATGGCTTCTAGACAGTTGAGTAAGCTTCAGAAGATTTACCCCACCCTTTTTACTTCAGTGATAACTAGCTAATAATCATTAAGAAAATGTAAGCTAATGTAATAAGGAATGCTAAACATGCAATAGTCAGAACTGATAAAAATTCTCATGACATAAGTTGATTGCCATGTGTAGTATTCCAGAACTATATGCATTGTTTTTATGTTCACACTTATAGATGCATATTTCATAAGGCATGGTATTAGCACTGGACATAAGAGAGCCTTTGACTCAGTTTGGAAACAAAATTAAGTCAAAAATATTTAGATTCAGGCACAACTTGATAGAGGGGGAAATGATTTAGGTAGAGAAAGGGAAAACATTGCTTAAGAGAGATCAAGGAACTCAGGGTAAAGAGGTTAAAATACCTTTCATTTGGCCTAAATCTGACACTTTTTATAGAGTCAGCTAGAGTATTTTTAAATTGGATATTTTTAAAGCTTTTTAAAGGAAAACTCATCCTTGGGTAAGATTCAGATGGTCTCAGCTGTCAGTTTGAAAACATCGTATCACCATCCGCTCCCTCCTCAGTTTGCATGCATTGCCGGTTTCATGTCTGCACAAGAGAGGAAAGATAATCCAAAACGCAGTGACCAGTATAAATTGGACTTGATGGGTTTTATAAAGTGAAGACACAGAGGAGAGATTGAGGATATTGGTGGAGTTGCAGTGAGGTCAATACGATCATAATGTACTGTATAGAGGTGAGATCATCATTTTTCTCTCTGGTGACTTTCTAAGACAGGACCAGCCAGGAGGCACAGGCCTCAGAAGCAGCAGAGCAGCTGGGACAGGGGCCTTTCTACCTCCATCTAAAGCTAAGAGATGCACCTGTTTCACAGCCCTCTGTGCCCTTTCCTGCCAGGAGAGAGCAGATCTCCAGAGAGTGCTCTGACACCGGACTCAGGCTAGATCAACATTTCCTCTCCAGTGACTTTCTAAGGCTGGACCAGCCAAATAGCAAAGCCCACAGAAGCAGCAGAGCAACTGGGACAGTGTCCTTCCTGCATCCACCTACATCCAGGAGGGACTGCTGATACACAGCCCTCTACGCACAGGTCTCACCAGGGAAGAGTTGATCTCCCAGGAGTGCTGACACAAGCTTATATACCTATAGGAAGAACAACCTTCACCCAGTGACAGCAAGAACATCTAACACCAAAGATTACCAGATGACGAAAGGCAAATGCAAGAATCTTACCAACAGACACCCCAAGACTACTTGGCATAATCAGAACCCAGTACTCCCACCACAGTAAAGTCCTGGATACCCCAACACTTCCAACTTAAAGGACCAGTAAATACTTTCAAGAAAATTATAGAAGAAAACTCCCCTAACCTAAAAAAAAGAGATGCCCTGAACATATAAGAAGCCTACAGAACTCCAAATAGTTTGGACCAGAAAAGAAATTTCTCCCAGCATATGATAATCAAAACACCAAATGCACAAAACAAACAAAGAATATTAAAAGTAGATAGGAAAAAGGTCAAGTAACATATAAAATCAGACCTATCAGAATTACACCAGACTTCTCGACAGAGACTATGAAAGCCAGAAGATTCTGGCCTGATGTCATACCGACCATAAGAGAACATAAATGCCAGCCCTGGCTACTATACCCAGGAAAGCTCTCAATTAACATAGATGGAGAAATCAAGGTGTTCCATGATAAAACCAAATTTACACAGCATCTTTCCACAAATTCAGCCTTTTGAAGAATAACAAAAGGAAAACACCAACACAAGAACAGAAACTATGTCCCAGAAAAAGCAAGAAATTAATCTTTAAATAAAACTAAAAGAGAATAGCCACATGAATGGAATTCCAGCTCTAACAACAAAAATAACAGGGAGCAACAATTACTTTTCCTTAATATCTATTAATATCAATAGACTCAGTTCTGCAATAAAAAGACATAGACTATCAGACTGGGTACATAAACAGAACCTAACATTTTGTTGCATGAGGAAACCCACCTCAGTGACAAAGACAGACACTACCTCAGAATAAAAGGATGGAAAACAATTCTCCAAGCCAATGGTCACAAGAAAAAATCAGGAGTAGCCATTCTATTATCGAATAAAATCGACTTTCACCGTAAAGTGATCAAAAAAGATAAGGAGTGACACTTGATATTCATCAAAGGCATGAAGTACCAAGAGGAACTTCCAATTCTAAACCTCTATACTTCAAATACAAGGGCATCTACATTCATACAAGAAACTTTACTAAAGCTCTAAGCACACATTGTACCGCACACAATAATAGTGGGAGATTTCAACACCCTACTTTCTGCACTGGGCAGAAACTAAACAAAGACATAGTGAGACTAACAGAAGTTATGAAACAGATGGATTTAACAGGTATCTATAGAACTTTTTCTCCTAAAACAAAAGAATATACCTTTTTTTCAGCACCTCATGGTACCTTCTCAAAAGTTGACCACATAATTGGTCACAGATCAGGCCTCAACAGATACAAGAAGATTGAAATAATTCCTTCATCCTATCACCATGGACTAAGACTGCTCCTTAGTAACAGCATAAACAATAGAAAGCCCACACATACTTGGAAGCTCAACAACACTCTACTCAATGACAACTTGGTCAAGGAAAAAATAAAGAAAGAAATTAAAGACTTTCTAGAGTTTAATGAAATGAAGCTACAACATACCCAAAGTTATGGGACAAAATGAAAGCAGTCATAAGAGGAAAACTCATAGCTTTAAGTGCCTACAAAAAGAAACTGGAGAGAGCATATACCAGCAATTTGACAGCACATCTGAAAGCTCTAGAACAAAAAGAAGCAAATTCACCCAAAAGGAGTCGAAATCAGGAAATAATTAAACTCAGGGCTGAAATCAACCAAATAGAAACAAAAAGAACTATATAAAGAATCAACCAAACCAGGAACAGATTCTTTAAGAAAATAAAAAAACAATAGATTAACCCTTTGCCGGATTAACTAGAGGACACAGAGACAGTATCCTAATTAACAAAATCAGAAATGAAAAGGAAGATATGACAACTGAAACTGAGGAAATCCAAAAAAATCATGAGAGCCTACTACAAAAGCCTATACTCAACAAAACTGAAAAACCTGGATGAAATGGACATTTTTCTAGACAGATACCAGGTACTAAATTTAAATAAAGATCAGATAAATGATCTAAACAGTCCCATATCCCCTAAAGAAATAGAAACAGTCATTAATAGTCTCCCAACCAAAAAAAAATCAGGACCAGATGGGTTTAGTGCAGAGTTTTATCAGACCTTCAAAGAAGACCTAATACTAATACTCCTCAAACTATTTCACAAAATTTAAACAGAAGATACTATAGCCAATGCATTCTATGAAGCTACAATTACTCTGATTCCTAAACCACACAAAGACATAACAAAGAAAGAAATCTTCAGACCAATTTCCCTTATAAATATTGATGTAAAAATACTCAACAAAATTCTTGAAAACTGAATCCAAGAACACATCAAAACTATCATCCATCATGATCAAGTAGGCTTCATCCCAGGGATGCAGGAATGGTTCAATATATGGAAATCCATCAAAGTAATTCACTATATAAACAAACTCAAAGAAAAAAACCCATATGATCATCTCATTAGAAGCTGAGAAAGCATTTGACAAAATCCAAGACACCTTCATGATAAAAGTCTTGGAAAGATCAGGAATTCAAGGCCCATACTTGAACATAGTAAAAGCAATATACAACAAATCAGTAGCCAACATGAAACTAAATGGAGAGAAACTTAAAGTAATCCCACTAAAATCAGGTACTAGATAAGGCTGCCCACTCTCTCACTACCTATTCAATATTGAACTTGAAGTCCTAGCCAGAGCAATTAGACAACAAAAGAAGATCAAAGGGATACAAATTGGAAAGGAAGAAGTCAAATTATCCCTATTTGCTGATGATATGATAGTATACTTAAGGCAAAAGACCTTGTCAGTAGGACAAAACAGCAACCAACAAATTGGGAAAAAAACTTTACCAATCCTATATCTGATAGAGGGCTAATATCTAATATATATGAAGAACTCAAGAAGTTAGACTCCAGAGAACCAAATAACCCTATTAAAAATAGGGTACAGAGCTAAACAAAGAATTCTCAACTGAGGAATACCGAATGACTGAGAAGCACCTAAAGAAATGTTCAATATCCTTAGTCATCAGAGAAATGCAAATCAAAACAACCCTGAGATTCCAACTCACACCAGTCAGAATGGCTAGGATAAAAAACTCAGGTGACAGCAGATGTTGGCAAGGTTGTGGAGAAAGGGGAACACTCCTTTGCCGGTAGGATTGCAAGCTGATACAACCACTCTGGAAATCAGTTTGGCAGTTCCTCAGGAAATTGGACATAGTACTACCTGAGAACCCAGCTATACCACTCCTGGGTATATACCCAAAAGATACTCTAACATGTAATAAGGACACAGACTCCACTATGTTCATAGTAGCCTTACTTATGAGAGGCAGAAACTGGAAACAATACAGATGTCCCTCAACAGAGGAATGGATACAGAGAATGTGGTACATTTACACAATGGAGTACTACTCAGCTATTAAAAATAATAAATTTATGAAATTCTTAGGCAAATGGATATTTTGGAGGATATCATCTTGAGTGAAGAAACCAATCTCAAAAGAACACACATGCTATGTACTCATTGATAAGTGGATACTAGCCCAGAAAGCCAGAATATCCAAAATACAATCCACAAACCACAAGAAACTCAAGAAGATGGAAGACCAAAGTGTGGAAACTCCTATTCTTCTTAGAAGGCAGAACAATATACCCATGGAAGGAGTTGCAGAGACAAAGTATGAAGCAGAGACTGAAGGAAGGACAATTCAGAGACTGCTTCACCTGGGAATCATTTCCATATTCTGTCACCAAATCCAGACATTTTTATGGATGCCAACAAATGCCTGCTGACACGAGCCTGATATTGCTGTCTCCTGAAAGGCTCCAACAGTGCCCAACTAGTACAGAAGTAGAGGCTCACAGCCATTCTTTGGACTGAGCACAGAGTCACTATTGAAGGAGCTAGAGAAAGGACCCAAGGAACTGAAGGGTCTGCAGCCCCTTAGGAGGAACAACAATATGAACTAACTAGTACCCTCATAGCTCCCAGGGACTAAACAACCAACCAAAGAGTCCACATGGTTGGACTCATGGCTCCTGCTGCATATGTATCAGAGGATGGCCTAGTCAGTCATCAATAGGAAGAGAGGCCCTTGGTCCTGTGAAGGCTCTATGCCCCAGTGTAGGGGAATGCCAGGGCCAGGAAGCAGGAGAGGGTAGGGTGGAGAGCAGGGAGGGGGGAGGGAAACAGGGTTCTTTTTTCCCCCTTAGAGGAAACTGGGAAAGGAGATATCATTTGAAATGTAAATAATGAAAATATCTAATAAAAAACAATAAAGACCTGTACCTACATACTTAAAAAAATGTACTGTATACAATTTTCAAATAATTAATTAAAGACTGTTTGGAGATAGAAGGAGGGCACATTTCATACATCGTAGAAATTGGAGTATAAGTTTAAAAATTCATTTTTGAGTGAACAAGACGTTATGGATTAAAAGTTGAGAATCTGTTTCTCTTGTCTCTCTGGTGGTCCTGGACTATATCACTATTCTATACTGAAACTGAAGGAAGTTTATGACTCATCAATTCACTCTAGAGGTTAAAGGCTAAAGAGAATGTATATAGTTGTGTATCGAATATGAAAACAGAAAACATGATACTATACTTATGTTCTGCATGTTGTCAGGTCAGGTTTGTTTCCAGTCTACATGTGGTCCAAATGAGAATATTGATAAAGCCTGAGGGCAATAAAGGGAAGGGTGGCTACATAAAGTCAAATGGTTCTTAATTTTCACTTCAGAACTTATTATAGTGAGCTGATACAATTTTATGAGTAAATAGATCAACATGTCAGGAATAATCTGTTTGTTTCCTTTAATTAAAATGTCATTGTCATAAAAGACAGAAGTTGTCATTCCGTGCCTGGGAAGTTTTGACTCATTTCTAATTGTGGGTGTTGTCCTTTTCCTAGGAAAGTGTTTCTCTGGTTAATACTTTTTTGGCTAGAGTACCAAGTCGAAAATTAATCATTTTTGTAAAGTCAAAGTAAAAGAGATGCGTGTCTTTTCATTCCAATGGATTCTGAGAAACAACATAGATAAGATTTCATATCTTTGTTATGGCTAATCAAGCTGTGCTTTTTTAATCATGGCTGGAATTTTCTTGATTACACATGTTAAACATCATCTTTATTCTTTTTACGTATATTTTATTTCTTGGGTCCCTGATCAACTTACCACTTCTTAATATTCTTAAGATAAAAACACTGATTAAACTTCTACTTCTCTTCCGTATGGTAAATTTGCATATTCTGTCTATAATAATGAAGTGCCACCAACCTAGTTCCCCATTATTCCTAAAAAGGCAGGAACACAATCCCTATCATATTTTAAGTTCAGAAGGTAACCATAAAATTTCCACAGAGCTTTGTAAAGATATTGATACAAGCCATAAATTCTAAATACTTGGTAAAAGCAGAGCCCATGTACTTGATTAATAAATGGCTAGTGAATATGTACCTTACAGATGTCCTTCTAATTATCATCTCCATATATATGTAAACTTTTATGTATGAATGCATGTTCATATACATGCAAATATCTATGTATTTATGTATATATGCATGTATTATGTATCTATTTACTATGTATCACCTACCATCTCTTTCTATTATCTACCTACCTACCTACCTAATCTGTCTATGATTATCTACCTCCTGTCTATCATCTATTTCTATATAAATATCATTTATGTATCTATGTCAATTTTAAAATTGACATAGATAAAAAATGAACCATATTTTAATCAGATACAATGAAAAGTTTAAGTACTTAGAGACCATGTATAATATCTAAATCAAGCTAAACAAAACTATTCTATCAACATTTCTTATTCTAGTTAAATCATTGAAAAATCTTCCTGCATTTGAGATATTATATTAATGCGTTCAATAATCACTTTGCCATAATAGTGGATAAGACCTTACTAGCACTACTTAACTATAACTAAGTATTACAGGATTAATTATTCTTCTATCCTCTTTTCACTTTTACAGATTTCTTGAAATGACAAGGAAAAAGAAAAGGAGAAAGAAAGAAAATATTCTCCAAATCTGTAATATATTTCATTTTAGTCTCATCATAAGTATCTGTTACAATCTTTATCTTCTTAAGTTTAATAATATTCTATGAGATATCAATTCTGTTATGTTAATAAAATAATGAAAAAGATAAAATGTATAGCTAATTATTGAAATTACTTGTCATTAATTATTTCCTAATGTTTAGATTTATATAGTTTTCTATAAAAGTATATAATGCTTCAGAAAGGGCAATAATGGGGATGCTTGAAGGAGTCTGAAATATGAATAATACTGAGGAATATATAAAAAGTGTGGGAAAACTGTCCAAAGCCACTGCTTTGAGTGTAGTCAAAAGTGACTAGGGCATAAACATTCAGGAATCTGGCTTCAGAATTTGTACCTGTCTTCCAGATTGAAATTTGAAATGATTTTCAGAAAAAAAAACCTCCAACACTGAACATTGCTATTAAATTAGACTGAGAGACTACCATTGAATAGCACTAAAATATCTATGCAAACTAGGTATATACCAATTTAAAAGGTGATTACAAATACCCTGATAGTTCATTGAACATACTTTGGTATTACTGATCCCTAAACTAATTAAATTCATATAGATCATGTGATAGATATCAAGTTCTTGTTTTATAGATACACCTTCCTCCTGTAGAGATGTTTCAAACTTATGCGTAAAATTTGTGTGGATGTGAGAGCAGATATTTACATTTGAACAAGAAACTTGATTTCACTCAGAGAAGTCAATATTTTACACATTCAGTACTTCTGGTTTTCTGTGTTTATAGTAGGCATACATAAGAAAAAATAACCTATCAGCTAAATTTAGCATTATTTATGAAAAGTGTTATTGTCAAAATCTCTTGGTGTGTTTTATCTCAATGACAGTCTAATAATAAATACAGATAGTCAATAATTTATCAGTGTAGTCTCTTTTTCCTTTTAACTTTCAATCATGTGAAAGGAATATGCATTTAGTAGATTTTATTCTCAGAACATGGAGTTTTGATTCTTTTCTACCTAAATATATATGATATGATGAGTATGGGTAATGGGAAACTCCAAGCTTGCTGCATGTTTACCAGAACAAATGTTCAATACCATATGATAAACCATGCACCCAAGTCTTTATTTAATTACTGAGATATTGAATACTTTATAAAGTAAGATGCTTAATGTTTTTGTGTGTCATTCTTGTTTGAAAATACTATTGTCACTGTTTGTCTTTGTAAAAAGTTCTCAGATTTGTTCAATCTTTTAAAAGAATTCAGTCATTTAACGTTGTAGAGTTGGCTAAGCTGTAATGCTTTTAATTTGTATTTACTATATGTTTTTACTCAAATATTTTCAAATTAAATTGGGTTCATGAGAGCATAATGCTACTATAAACTGAGGAGACTCTGCATTGGGAGATTCATGTCTATTCAGTTAGACTGTGGACAGAGGAAAGATGTTTCATTACACCAAATGAGAGCCTAAAATGTCAAAAATCATTTATAATCTTTGCTCCAATCTAAATAATTTTAAAACATTATTTTTAATTACACCACAATTACTACAACACTCAGAGAATATGAGCAGTGAGCACAGTCCTGATAGCACAGAAGCAGCTAAATATTAGCCATGGAGAATGGTTGATGGTTGAAGAAGGCAGGTATACTGGAAGAAAATTTTGGTTCACCGGGAGTATTATTACCAAGAGAAATTGCAACAAGCATGATTTTAAACAGGGAAAACATACACAAACGTAAAATAAGGATCGATAAAATGCTGTTGGCTATTGTTATTTAATATCTGTGAAATTATCACTTTTGTACGAAAAACCAATTACTCTTGGCTACTTATTTACAAGATTATGGAAAAATCAATTACAGAAAATTTAGATAGCTTTTCTCATGCTTTCAATGTAATGAACTTCCAGTTGTCAGTTTTAATCTAACTGTGTTTTGTCTATGAAGATAAAGTATAATTATGTCTCATTGTAGACTGTACCAATGAAATATAATTAGTAGGAAAAGAAAACATTTTAATTAATTTGTGATTATACAGTATAGAAAGAATAATCAGGAAAGTTTTCTTCCTACTCTATAATTTTAAGTTTTTGATCATATAGTTAATAAAGAAATTTTAAAAAGAGGTTTACTTCAATCTCTTCCAGATAGAAACTACTTAAAAATTAAGACAATCACATTTGTGAATAAAACTAGGTAGTAATAAATTAAACTTTTATACTTTCTTCAAAGGACTTTTAACTAAAAACATTTATTAGTAGCTGAATATGATCATTTCTTTCTAAATTCTATAACTTAAGTATTTTCTTTTTAGTGAGTTTTGTCAGTGTTTTGGTTTTAATTTTTCCTCCATTTTACCTTAGTTCCTTTTGTTTATTTCTGCACTGGGGATTGAAGCCAGCATTAGACAAGCATTCCACCTTTTGAATTAAATTCTGAATACTTTACTTTTATTTCTATATTTTCTAAACAAGACATGCTCACTGAACTCAAAGCCAAGCCATGGACTTACTGCATAGCTCAAGTAGGTGTCCAACTAGTAAGGCCCTACCTCAGCCTGGGAGGAGCTGTCATTACAGAGACGCGTGCTTTGCCCACTTAATTTCACTACTTATACATGAAAAAAGAAAAAAGAAAAACAATTTGAGTAATTTTAAATACTGACGTATAAATGAAGAAATTCATCATTCTATTTAAGCATACAAACAACTGTGTAAACATGTTATGAAAATCTGTATAAAAGGGAGAAATTAAGACTAGAGATAGAAAGATGATAATAGCCTATTTTCAATTCATTTTTTTCTTGTGCAAGGTTTTTGATCTGCTTGTATGAGTTTAGACTAAGTCTGCTATGTAGTTCTTATTAGCGAAAAAGACAAATTTTAGAACATGTTAGTATTACATTTTGTTCTCCTCATTGGACCTTAAAGACAAGCTAAACTCACCCAGCTACATAGGATCTGATTAACAAAGATGCACCTGGATATAACTAGCTGACCACACTCAACATCATATGGTTAATTTATTATGTAAAGCCATTTTTACTTGGGGCTGGATATTGTGCCACCTAATACCAATTATTCTTACTAATGTTACTGGGACTTACATGGCACTTAAAGCTGGTAAATAGCAGAGTTATAGAGAAAATATACTTGTATCATTTGATTTCAGGGTCAGTATTCTCTGTTGTACATTCAGTTGACATATCCTTTAGTAATATAAATTAATTCAGAAGTCAGGTAAAAACTCCAAAGTAAAACTCTCCCAAGCTAACCATTTTTAACATTCTCCCCCATAAAATGACTTCTGATTTGTCCTTATGTTATATATCAAATACTGAGAATGCCAAGTGAGTCTTAACATGCTAGATCTTATGAATAGAAAGTATAATTTAAAATATATATTTATTTATTTTATATGTATGTGTGTTTCCCTGCATGCATGTATGTGTACTATGTGCATGCCTGATAACTGCAGAGGTCAGAAGAGGGTGATGAATCCCAAGAACTGGAGCTATACAGGGTTGGTAACCTCTCTGTTGGTGAACATAAGAAAATAGCCTAAGTTTTTTTTTTAAGATTTATTTATTATTATATGTAAGTACACTATAGCTGTCTTTAGACACCCCAGAAGAGGGCATCGGATCTCATTACAGGATGGTTGTGAGCCACCACATGGTTGCTGGGATTTGAAATCAGGACCTTCAGGAGAGCAGTTGGTTCTCTTACCCACTGAGCCATCACTCCAGCCCAGCCTAAGTCTTA
>JADRCD010243791.1:0-11829 GCA_019843815.1 Montemys delectorum | reverse complement strand
ACACACACACACACACACACACACACACACACACACACACACACGCAGAGACATATACAAAGACTCACTCAAATATAATCACACACATATACAGACATACACAGTCACACATACAAATAGACACACACAAAAACACACAATTACTGACACATGCTCAAACCGACACACTAAAATGGAATAAAACAAAAGAAACAGGATTACCACAATTATTTTCCTTGTTGCTGATATTAATGTATTTCATAATGCTATGGAATAACCAGATATCATATTTCATTCTAACATAGTAGGAATTAAAACACCTTGTTTTTTGTTCATAGGTAACACAAATTCCAAAACCATTATTGGTACTTAATTATTTGAGCAGTTTGTCATCATGTAGTTTAGTACAGTCAACAGACCTCATCAGAGAAGATTCTTTATCAGTGTATGTGCTTAAGACAGGTTATAACAGTTATAACAAGGGATTAAAAAAGAGATTGAGTGACAATGGATTCCTCGGTTACAAATGGAACAAATGTATATGATCCCCTCTCAGTTCGGAGACCAGGAGGAAGTACTAATAAAGGAAGGAAAATTCAAAAGTCCAGGGACCATAAGTTCAGAGTAAAACTATCTTCTAGACATGATAGGGCCACTATGCTTGTGAAATCACAGCAGTTGTGCTTGCCTGCAGAAGATCTACAAGGAATCAAGAAAGCCAACATTCTAGCATGGAGTGGGGCAGGAGTTGATCCTCTATCTATAATTGAGGAGGTTTTGGCAGTTGGTGGCTTTTGGAGAAGGAAGAGTCAGCTTTCATTAAGATTATGGCTTCTAGACAGTTGAGTAAGCTTCAGAAGATTTACCCCACCCTTTTTACTTCAGTGATAACTAGCTAATAATCATTAAGAAAATGTAAGCTAATGTAAGAAGGAATGCTAAACATGCAATAATCAGAACTGATAAAAATTCTCATGACATAAGTTGATTGCCATGTGTAGTATTCCAGAACTATATGCATTGTTTTTATGTTCACAATTATAGATGCATATTTCATAAGGCATGGTATTAGAACTGGACATAAGAGAGCCTTTGACTCAGTTTGGAAACAAAATTAAGTCAAAAATATTTAGATTCAGGCACAACTTGATAGAGGGGGAAATGATTTAGGTAGAGAAAGGGAAAACATTGCTTAAGAGAGATCAAGGAACTCAGGGTAAAGAGGTTAAAATACCTTTCATTTGGCCTAAATCTGACACTTTTTATAGAGTCAGCTAGAGTATTTTTAAATTGGATATTTTTAAAGCTTTTTAAAGGAAAACTCATCCTTGGGTAAGATTCACATGGTCTCAGCTGTCAGTTTGAAAACATCGAATCACCATCCGCTCCCTCCTCAGTTTGCATGCATTGCCGGTTTCATGTCTGCACAAGAGAGGAAAGATAATCCAAAATGCAGTGACCAGTATAAATTGGACTTGATGGGTTTTATAAAGTGAAGACACAGAGGAGAGATTGAGGATATTGGTGGAGTTGCAGTGAGGTCAATACGATCATAATGTACTGTATAGAGGTGAGATCATCATTTTTCTCTCTGGTGACTTTCTAAGACAGGACCAGCCAGGAGGCACAGGCCTCAGAAGCAGCAGAGCAGCTGGGACAGGAGCCTTTCTACCTCCATCTAAAGCCAGGAGATGCACCTGTTTCACAGCCCTCTGTGCCCTTGCCTGCCAGGAGAGAGCAGATCTCCAGAGAGTGCTCTGACACTGGACTCAGGCTAGAGCAACATTTCCTCTCCAGTGACTTTCTAAGACTGGACCAGCCAAATAGCAAAGCCCACAGAAGCAGCAGAGCAACTGGGACGATGTCCTTCCTGCATCCACCTACATCCAGGAGGGACTGCTGATACACAGCCCTCTATGCACAGGTCTCACCAGGGAAGAGTTGATCTCCCAGGAGTACTGACACAAGCTTATATACCTATAGGAAGAACAACCTTCACCCAGTGACAGCAAGAACATCTAACACCAAAGATTACCAGATGACGAAAGGCAAATGCAAGAATCTTACCAACAGACACCCCAAGACTACTTGGCATAATCAGAACCCAGTACTCCCACCACAGTAAAGTCCTGGATACCCCAACACTTCCAACTTAAAGGACCAGTAAATACTTTCAAGAAAATTATAGAAGAAAACTCCCCTAACCTAAAAAAAAGAGATGCCCTGAACATACAAGAAGCCTACAGAACTCCAAATAGTTTGGACCAGAAAAGAAATTTCTCCCAGCATATAATAATCAAAACACCAAATGCACAAAACAAACAAAGAATATTAAAAGTAGATAGGAAAAAGGTCAAGTAACATATAAAATCAGACCTATCAGAATTACACCAGACTTCTCGACAGAGACTATGAAAGCCAGAAGATTCTGGCCTGATGTCATACCGACCATAAGAGAACATAAATGCCAGCCCTGGCTTCTATACCCAGGAAAGCTCTCAATTAACATAGATGGAGAAATCAAGGTGTTCCATGATAAAACCAAATTTACACAGCATCTTTCCACAAATTCAGCCTTTTGAAGAATAACAAAAGGAAAACACCAACACAAGAACAGAAACTATGTCCCAGAAAAAGCAAGAAATTAATCTTTAAATAAAACTAAAAGAAGATAGCCACATGAATGGAATTCCAGCTCTAACAACAAAAATAACAGGGAGCAACAATTACTTTTCCTTAATATCTATTAATATCAATAGACTCAGTTCTGCAATAAAAAGACATAGACTATCAGACTGGGTACATAAACAGAACCTAACATTTTGTTGCATGAGGAAACCCACCTCAGTGACAAAGACAGACACTACCTCAGAATAAAAGGATGGAAAACAATTCTCCAAGCCAATGGTCACAAGAAAAAATCAGGAGTAGCCATTCTATTATCGAATAAAATCGACTTTCACCGTAAAGTGATCAAAAAAGATAAGGAGTGACACTTCATATTCATCAAAGGCATGAAGTACCAAGAGGAACTTCCAATTCTAAACCTCTATACTTCAAATACAAGGGCATCTACATTCATACAAGAAACTTTACTAAAGCTCTAAGCACACATTGTACCGCACACAATAATAGTGGGAGATTTCAACACCCTACTTTCTGCACTGGGCAGAAACTAAACAAAGACATAGTGAGACTAACAGAAGTTATGAAACAGATGGATTTAACAGGTATCTATAGAACTTTTTCTCCTAAAACAAAAGAATATACCTTTTTTTCAGCACCTCATGGTACCTTCTCAAAAGTTGACCACATAATTGGTCACAGATCAGGCCTCAACAGATACAAGAAGATTGAAATAATTCCTTCATCCTATCACCATGGACTAAGACTGCTCCTTAGTAACAGCATAAACAATAGAAAGCCCACACATACTTGGAAGCTCAACAACACTCTACTCAATGACAACTTGGTCAAGGAAAAAATAAAGAAAGAAATTAAAGACTTTCTAGAGTTTAATGAAATGAAGCTACAACATACCCAAAGTTATGGGACAAAATGAAAGCAGTCATAAGAGGAAAACTCATAGCTTTAAGTGCCTACAAAAAGAAACTGGAGAGAGCATATACCAGCAATTTGACAGCACATCTGAAAGCTCTAGAACAAAAAGAAGCAAATTCACCCAAAAGGAGTCGAAATCAGGAAATAATTAAACTCAGGGCTGAAATCAACCAAATAGAAACAAAAAGAACTATATAAAGAATCAACCAAACCAGGAACAGATTCTTTAAGAAAATAAAAAAACAATAGATTAACCCTTTGCCGGATTAACTAGAGGACACAGAGACAGTATCCTAATTAACAAAATCAGAAATGAAAAGGAAGATATGACAACTGAAACTGAGGAAATCCAAAAAAATCATGAGAGCCTACTACAAAAGCCTATACTCAACAAAACTGAAAAACCTGGATGAAATGGACATTTTTCTAGACAGATACCAGGTACTAAATTTAAATAAAGATCAGATAAATGATCTAAACAGTCCCATATCCCCTAAAGAAATAGAAACAGTCATTAATAGTCTCCCAACCAAAAAAAAATCAGGACCAGATGGGTTTAGTGCAGAGTTTTATCAGACCTTCAAAGAAGACCTAATACTAATACTCCTCAAACTATTTCACAAAATTTAAACAGAAGATACTATAGCCAATGCATTCTATGAAGCTACAATTACTCTGATTCCTAAACCACACAAAGACATAACAAAGAAAGAAATCTTCAGACCAATTTCCCTTATAAATATTGATGTAAAAATACTCAACAAAATTCTTGAAAACTGAATCCAAGAACACATCAAAACTATCATCCATCATGATCAAGTAGGCTTCATCCCAGGGATGCAGGAATGGTTCAATATATGGAAATCCATCAAAGTAATTCACTATATAAACAAACTCAAAGAAAAAAACCCATATGATCATCTCATTAGAAGCTGAGAAAGCATTTGACAAAATCCAAGACACCTTCATGATAAAAGTCTTGGAAAGATCAGGAATTCAAGGCCCATACTTGAACATAGTAAAAGCAATATACAACAAATCAGTAGCCAACATGAAACTAAATGGAGAGAAACTTAAAGTAATCCCACTAAAATCAGGTACTAGATAAGGCTGCCCACTCTCTCACTACCTATTCAATATTGAACTTGAAGTCCTAGCCAGAGCAATTAGACAACAAAAGAAGATCAAAGGGATACAAATTGGAAAGGAAGAAGTCAAATTATCCCTATTTGCTGATGATATGATAGTATACTTAAGGCAAAAGACCTTGTCAGTAGGACAAAACAGCAACCAACAAATTGGGAAAAAAACTTTACCAATCCTATATCTGATAGAGGGCTAATATCTAATATATATGAAGAACTCAAGAAGTTAGACTCCAGAGAACCAAATAACCCTATTAAAAATAGGGTACAGAGCTAAACAAAGAATTCTCAACTGAGGAATACCGAATGACTGAGAAGCACCTAAAGAAATGTTCAATATCCTTAGTCATCAGAGAAATGCAAATCAAAACAACCCTGAGATTCCAACTCACACCAGTCAGAATGGCTAGGATAAAAAACTCAGGTGACAGCAGATGTTGGCAAGGTTGTGGAGAAAGGGGAACACTCCTTTGCCGGTAGGATTGCAAGCTGATACAACCACTCTGGAAATCAGTTTGGCAGTTCCTCAGGAAATTGGACATAGTACTACCTGAGAACCCAGCTATACCACTCCTGGGCATATACCCAAAAGATACTCTAACATGTAATAAGGACACAAACTCCACTATGTTCATAGTAGCCTTATTTATGATAGGCAGAAACTGGAAACAATGTAGATGTCCCTCAACAGAGGAATGGATACAGAGAATGTGGTACATTTACACAATGGAGTACTACTCAGCTATTAAAAATAATAAATTTATGAAATTCTTAGGCAAATGGATATTTTGGAGGATATCATCTTGAGTGAAGAAACCAATCTCAAAAGAACACACATGCTATGTACTCATTGATAAGTGGATACTAGCCCAGAAAGCCAGAATATCCAAAATACAATCCACAAACCACAAGAAACTCAAGAAGATGGAAGACCAAAGTGTGGAAACTCCTATTCTTCTTAGAAGGCAGAACAAAATACCCATGGAAGGAGTTGCAGAGACAAAGTATGAAGCAGAGACTGAAGGAAGGACAATTCAGAGACTGCTTCACCTGGGAATCATTTCCATATTCTGTCACCAAATCCAGACATTTTTATGGATGCCAACAAATGCCTGCTGACACGAGCCTGATATTGCTGTCTCCTGAAAGGCTCCAACAGTGCCCAACTAGTACAGAAGTAGAGGCTCACAGCCATTCTTTGGACTGAGCACAGAGTCACTATTGAAGGAGCTAGAGAAAGGACTCAAGGAACTGAAGGGTCTGCAGCCCCTTAGGAGGAACAACAATATGAATTAACTAGTACCCTCAGAGCTCCCAGGGACTAAACAACCAACCAAAGAGTCCACATGGTTGGACTCATGGCTCCTGCTGCATATGTATCAGAGGATGGCCTAGTCAGTCATCAATAGGAAGAGAGGCCCTTGGTCCTGTGAAGGCTCTATGCCCCAGTGTAGGGGAATGCCAGGGCCAGGAAGCAGGAGAGGGTAGGGTGGAGAGCAGGGAGGGGGGAGGGAAACAGGGTTCTTTTTTCCCCCTTAGAGGAAACTGGGAAAGGAGATATCATTTGAAATGTAAATAATGAAAATATCTAATAAAAAACAATAAAGACCTGTACCTACGTACTTAAAAAAATGTACTGTATACAATTTTCAAATAATTAATTAAAGATTGTTTGGAGATAGAAGGAGGGCACATTTCATACATTGTAGAAATTGGAGTATAAGTTTAAAAATTTATTTCTGAGTGAACAAGACGTTATGGATTAAAAGTTGAGAATCTGTTTCTCTTGTGTCTCTGGTGGTCCTGGACTATATCACTATTCTATACTGAAACTGAAGGAAGTTTATAACTCATCAATTCACTCTAGAGGTTAATGGCTAAAGAGAATTATATAGTTGTGTATCGAATATGAAAACAGAAAACATGATACTATACTTATGTTCTGTGTGTTGTCAGGTCAGGTTTGTTTCCAGTCTACATGTGGTCCAAATGAGAATATTGATAAGGCCTGAGGGCATTAAAGGGAAGGGTGGCTACACAAAGTCAAATGGTTCTTAATTTTCACTTCAGAACTTATTATAGTGAGCTGACACAATTTTATGAGTAAATAGATCAACATGTCAGGAATAATCTGTTTGTTTCCTTTAATTAAAATGTCATTGTCATAAAAGACAGAAGTTGTCATTCCGTGCCTGGGAAGTTTTGACTCATTTCTAATTGTGGGTGTTGTCCTTTTCCTAGGAAAGTGTTTCTCTGGTTAATACTTTTTTGGCTAGAGTACCAAGTCGAAAATTAATCATTTTTGTAAAGTCAAAGTAAAAGAGATGCGTGTCTTTTCATTCCAATGGATTCTGAGAAACAACATAGATAAGATTTCATATCTTTGTTATGGCTAATCAAGCTGTGCTTTTTTAATCATGTCTGGAATTTTCTTGATTACACATGTTAAACATCATCTTTATTCTTTTTACATATATTTTATTTCTTGGGTCCCTGATCAACTTACCACTTCTTAGTATTCTTAAGATAAAAACACTGATTAAACTTCTACTTCTCTTCCCTATGGTAAATTTGTATATTCTGTCTATAATAATGAAGTGCCACCAACCTAGTTCCCCATTATTCCTAAAAAGGCAGGAACACAATCCCTGTCATATTTTAAGTTCAGAAGGTAACCATAAAATCTCCACAGAGCTTTGTAAAGATATTGATACAAGCTATAAATTCTAAATACTTGGTAAAAGCAGAGCCCATGTACTTGATTAATAAATGGCTAGTGAATATGTACCTTACAGATGTCCTTCTAATTATCATCTCCATATATATGTAAACTTTGATGTATGTATGCATATTCATATACATGCAAATATCTATGTATTTTTGTATATATGCATGTATTATGTATCTATTTACTATGTATCACCTACCATCTCTTTCTATTATCTACCTACCTACCTATCTACCTAATCTGTCTATGATTATCTACCTCCTGTCTATCATCTATTTCTATATAAATATCATTTATGTATCTATGTCGATTTTAAAATTGACATAGAAAGATAAAAAATGAACCATATGTTAATCAGATACAATGAAAAGTTTAAGTACTTAGAGACCATGTATAATATCTAAATCAAGCTAAACAAAACTATTCTATCAACATTTCTTATTCTAGTTAAATCATTGAAAAATCTTCCTGCATTTGAGATATTATATTAATGCGTTCAATAATCACTTTGTCATAATAGTGGATAAGACCTTACTAGCACTACTTAACTATAACTAAGTATTACAGGACTAGTTATTCTTCTATCCTTTTTTCACTTTTACAGATTTCTTGAAATGACAAGGAAAAAGAAAAGGAGAAAGAAAGAAAATATTCTCCAAATTTGTAATATATTTCATTTTAGTCTCATCATAAGTATCTGTTACAATCTTTATCTTCTTAAGTTTAGCAATATTCTATGAGATATCAATTCTGTTATGTTAATAAAATAATGAAAAAGATAAAATGTATAGCTAATTATTGAAATTACTTGTCATTAATTATTTCCTAATGTTTAGATTTATATAGTTTTCTATAAAAGTATATAATGCTTCAGAAAGGGCAATAATGGGGATGCTTGAAGGAGTCTGAAATATGAATAATACTGAGGAATATATAAAAAGTGTGGGAAAACTGTCCAAAGCCACTGCTTTGAGTGTAGTCAAAAGTGACTAGGGCATAAACATTCAGGAATCTGGCTTCAGAATTTGTACCTGTCTTCCAGATTGAAATTTGAAATGATTTTCAGAAAAAAAAACCTCCAACACTGAACATTGCTATTAAATTAGACTGAGAGACTACCACTGAATAGCACTAAAATATCTATGCAAACTAGGTATATACCAATTTAAAAGGTGATTACAAATACCCTGATAGTTCATTGAACATACTTTGGTATTACTGATCCCTAAACTAATTAAATTCATATAGATCATGTGATAGATATCAAGTTCTTGTTTTATAGATACACCTTCCTCCTGTAGAGATGTTTCAAACTTATGCGTAAAATTTGTGTGGATGTGAGAGCAGATATTTACATTTGAACAAGAAACTTGATTTCACTCAGAGAAGTCAATATTTTACACATTCAGTACTTCTGGTTTTCTGTGTTTATAGTAGGCATACATAAGAAAAAATAAGCTACCAGCTAAATTTAGCATTATTTATGAAAAGTGTTATTGTCAAAATCTCTTGGTGTGTTTTATCTCAATGACAGTCTAATAAATACAGATAGTCAATAATTTATCAGTGTAGTCTCTTTTTCCTTTTAACTTTCAATCATGTGAAAGGAATATGCATTTAGTAGATTTTATTCTCAGAACATGGAGTTTTGATTCTTTTCTACCTAAATATATATGATATGATGAGTATGGGTAATGGGAAACTCCAAGCTTGCTGCATGTTTACCAGAACAAATGTTCAATATCATATGATAAACCATGCACCCAAGTCTTTATTTAATTACTGAGATATTGAATACTTTATAAAGTAAGATGCTTAATGTTTGTGTGTGTCATTCTTCTTTGAAAATACTATTGTCACTGTTTGTCTTTGTAAAAAGTTCTCAGATTTGTTCAATCTTTTAAAAGAATTCAGTCATTTAACGTTGTAGAGTTGGCTAAGCTGTAATGCTTTTAATTTGTATTTACTATATGTTTTTACTCAAATATTTTCAAATTAAATTGGGTTCATGAGAGCATAATGCTACTATAAACTGAGGAGACTCTGCATTGGGAGATTCATGTCTATTCAGTTAGACTGTGGACAGAGGAAAGATGTTTCATTACACCAAATGAGAGCCCAAAATGTCAAAAATCATTTATAATCTTTGCTCCAATCTAAATAATTTTAAAACATTATTTTTAATTACACCACAATTACTACAACACTCAGAGAATATGAGCAGTGAGCACAGTCCTGATAGCACAGAAGCAGCTAAATATTAGCCATGGAGAATGGTTGATGGTTGAAGAAGGCAGGTAGACTGGAAGAAAATTTTGGTTCACCGGGAGTATTATTACCAAGAGAAATTGCAACAAGCATGATTTTAAACAGGGAAAACATACACAAACGTAAAATAAGGATCGATAAAATGCTGTTGGCTATTGTTATTTAATATCTGTGAAATTATCACTTTTGTACGAAAAACCAATTACTCTTGGCTACTTATTTACAAGATTATGGAAAAATCAATTACAGAAAATTTAGATAGCTTTTCTCATGCTTTCAATGTAATGAACTTCCAGTTGTCAGTTTTAATCTAACTGTGTTTTGTCTATGAAGATAAAGTATAATTATGTCTCATTGTAGACTGTACCAATGAAATATAATTAGTAGGAAAAGAAAACATTTTAATTAATTTGTGATTATACAGTATAGAAAGAATAATCAGGAAAGTTTTCTTCCTACTCTATAATTTTAAGTTTTTGATCATATAGTTAATAAAGAAATTTTAAAAAGAGGTTTACTTCAATCTCTTCCAGATAGAAACTACTTAAAAATTAAGACAACCACATTTGTGAATAAAACTAGGTAGTAATAAATTAAACTTTTATACTTTCTTCAAAGGACTTTTAACTAAAAACATTTATTAGTAGCTGAATATGATCATTTCTTTCTAAATTCTATAACTTAAGTATTTTCTTTTTAGTGAGTTTTGTTAGTGTTTTGGTTTTAATTTTTCCTCCATTTTACCTTAGTTCCTTTTGTTTATTTCTGCACTGGGGATTGAAGCCAGCATTAGACAAGCATTCCACCTTTTGAATTAAATTCTGAATACTTTACTTTTATTTCTATATTTTCTAAACAAGACATGCTCACTGAACTCAAAGTCAAGCCGTGGACTTACTGCATAGCTCAAGTAGGTGTCCAACTAGTAAGGCCCTACCTCAGCCTGGGAGGAGCTGTCATTACAGAGACGCGTGCTTTGCCTACTTAATTTCACTACTTATACATGAAAAAAAAAAAGAAAAACAATTTGAGTAATTTTAAATACTGACGTATAAATGAAGAAATTCATCATTCTATTTAAGCATACAAACAACTGTGTAAACATGTTATGAAAATCTGTATAAAAGGGAGAAATTAAGACTAGAGATAGAAAGATGATAATAGCCTATTTTCAATTCATTTTTTTCTTGTGCAAGGTTTTTGATCTGCTTGTATGAGTTTAGACTAAGTCTGCTATGTAGTTCTTATTAGCGAAAAAGACAAATTTTAGAACATGTTAGTATTACATTTTGTTCTCCTCATTGGACCTTAAAGACAAGCTAAACTCACCCAGCTACATAGGATCTGATTAACAAAGATGCACCTGGATATAACTAGCTGACCACACTCAACATCATATGGTTAATTTATTATGTAAAGCCATTTTTACTTGGGGCTGGATATTGTGCCACCTAATACCAATTATTCTGACTAATGTTACTGGGACTTACATGGCACTTAAAGCTGGTAAATAGCAGAGTTATAGAGAAAATATACTTGTATCATTTGATTTCAGGGTCAGTATTCTCTTTGTACATTCAGTTGACATATCCTTTAGTAATATAAATTAATTCAGAAGTCAGGTAAAAACTCCAAAAGTAAAACTCTCCCAAGCTAACCATTTTTAACATTCTCCCCCATAAAATGACTTCTGATTTGTCCTTATGTTATATATCAAATACTGAGAATGCCAAGTGAGTCTTAACATGCTAGATCTTATGAATAGAAAGTATAATTTAAAATATATATTTATTTATTTTATATGTATGAGTGTTTCCCTGCATGCATGTATGTGTACTATGTGCATGCCTGATAACTGCAGAGGTCAGAAGAGGGTGATGAATCCCAAGAACTGGAGCTATACAGGGTTGGTAACCTCTCTGTTGGTGAACATAAGAAAATAGCCTAAGTCTTTTTTTTAAGATTTATTTATTATTATATGTAAGTACACTATAGCTGTCTTTAGACACCCCAGAAGAGGGCATCGGATCTCATTACAGGATGGTTGTGAGCCACCACGTGGTTGCTGGGATTGGAAATCAGGACCTTCAGGAGAGCAGTCGGTTCTCTTACCCACTGAGCCATCACTCCAGCCCAGCCTAAGTCTTA
>JADRCD010243779.1:0-10324 GCA_019843815.1 Montemys delectorum | reverse complement strand
AACCATGGTAGGAATGTATAGACAGGAGCTGATGCAGAGGCTTGCTCCTCATAGCTTAGCCTATGTTGAGTTGACATAAAACCAGTCTAGCACAATTAACCCTTTTACAAATTGACACATAAACACAACATTGTTCATCTATAGTCTTTTCTTTCTTGATTGTCCCCAAGATTACACATTATTAATGTTACAACAGAAACATTCTAAATTTTAAAAGTCCCACAGTCTTTAACAATTATTACATGTGAAAAATTCAGTCTCTTTAAAATAGCCAAACTTTTTAAAAATCCAAGTCTTTTAAAATTCAACTTCTCTCAATTATTAACTCTTGTTATTAACATCAAAAATATATTAAATTGTTTCTTACTTCAAGATGAAAGAACCAGGAAACAATCACAATCAAAGCAAAGCTAAACTCTAATAGTGTAAATAACTTAACATCCAATGTCTACAAGTCACCTTTGATCTTCTGGACTCCTCCAAGAAGGGCCTTGGATCACTTCTCAGTTCTATCCTCTGCAACACACACAGCTTGTCTTTAAGGCTCCAACTGGTTCCACTCCACTTGTTATGCTGTTCTTGGTGGTCACCCCATGGTATTGGTATCTTCAAAATGTTAGGATCCTTTGCTACGACTGAGCCGAACTTTTGTCAATAATGTCTCATAGGCTAACTTCATGGTGCCTCAACTTCTTGACATGACTCCCTTAATCCTGGCCCTTTGACTGCCATTGAGGTTATCCCTTCTCCAATGGTCCCTCCTGGCCTCTCACAGTACAAAGCCTCAGCAACTTTCCAACCCCTTCATGTCTTCAAAACCAGTACCATGTGGGTGACTCTTATACTACCAAGTTCGGGTGTCATTGTGAAATACAACCTTGGCCACCCCTGGAACTCAGCTTCTGTGTGTTCCCAGAAAACATTTTCCAGAAGATTTTACCTCAATGTTTCTTATCTCTTCTTAATCACTGCTAATTTCTCAGCTCCCGCTGACCACCATCAAATATTCAAGCAAAGCAAAGGTTTCACTTTAGTATTTCCAATGTCTTGTTAATCACAGCTGATTCTTAGCTCTAGATAACCAGAACCATAAGATCTTACTTCAAAATAACAAATGACCCTGATTAGAGTCTTTACTTCCCTCTGAAATTTCACATGCCAGGCTTACATCTTCTTTATTGCCCTTGAACCTGCTCTGTAGACCAGGCCAATATTGAACTCAGAGATGTGCATGCCTCTGTCTCCTGAGTGCTGGGATTAAAGGCTTGTACCACCATGCCTGGACATAAATTGCTCTTTAATTGTTTTTCACAAGATGGAAGCTTAGATGAGTGAGATTTTGCCCCGAGTTCATCACTTCCTTTATTCCATTTAATATTTTTAATCACTTTATCTTCTTGACAGCAGGTTTTTGCTCCATTCCAATTCCTGGTACCCCTTCAATACTTGAACCATACATTTTATATTTTTCTTTAGTCAGCTTCCTTCTTTTCATCAAAACATTCTTCGTAAGAATAAACACTAGTAACATCAGGACAGAGTCTATACTAGGTAGTTTTGAGATTTCCTTTGCCAATGCAATTAATCCAAGTCTCTTCATTTAGCCTCATTCAGACTCTACAGACAAGGGTAAAACAATAGCCATATTCTTCACCAAAATAATACAACTCTAGTTAACAAAGAAAATGAAAAGTAAGATTGTGCCCCTGTGCTGTGGCCGAGATTAGTTAGCTCAACCTTCAGTATCCCATAGTTTCTAAAATATATGGTACTCTTTATATTCCCAGATAATTCATCCATCTTGCCGCTATAAAATTCCAATGCATTCTTGTGATGATTAACATTCATTGTTAGCTTAACTGTGTTTATAGTCATCTGTGGTTTGTCTTATGAATATTTATATAGAATGTCAAACAAAAGAAAAGGGATGACCCTAAATGTCGGTACTACTCATGGGATGAATGCCAAGGCTGGATAAATAGAGGGAAAGCAGTAGAGCATTCACTGCAGACACAATGTGACCAGCTACCTCTTACTCTTGTTGCCATGTCTTTTCTTCCATAATGGAGTATATTCTCTCAATCCATGAGTCAAACTAAATACTGCCTTCATGGAGTTGATTCTTATCAGATATTTGGTTCCAGCCACAAAAATCAGCTAGTACATTCCTGGAGAGAAATGGTAGAGCATTCAACCAAGTGAAGTTCCAATGGTATCTTTGTCAGATGTGATTGCCTTTGTAAACACATGGTAAATCAGCCTCAGGAAGATTGTGTATAGCTACTAGATAGTATTAGAAAAGGGGTCAGAAGAAACTTGCCTTCCCAAGAAATAGAAAAGCATGTGTGTACCATCTTGGCCCACAGCTGTATATACTGTTCAAAATTTAAACCTTATATATTCAAAAGGGATGTGCATTATCTGGATGTTCATCAAAATATATCATTAGTCTATTATATCAAAGACATGATTCTAACCATACCAGATGATCAAGCAGCAGCCACTTTCTTAAGCATTTTCATAAATTTCATGCACCCCAGAGTTGGGGGAGATGAGTTCTGCATGGATTAAGTGATAATATTAAGACCTTAGGCATCTACAGGGCATGTCTCTGAAATAAAGGAAAAATTGTTGCCTCCAATGTATCTATTCTGAAGAGAGAAATTAGTAGCTGGCAGAATCTGCATTTAAGATTCCTTTCTTTTCTCTTCTTCCTTTTATTTTTCTTGTCACTGGGAACATTTCTGACTCATTTATAAATGATTCTAGTCATTTTGGTATGACCCTATCATGAATGTCAGCTTTGTTATGACTCTAACAGTACTATTCTGTACAGATCTACAGTATAATGTAACTGGCCCTGACTTAGGCCATGAGATCTGTCAGACTCTATTGTATTTTATAGTAATATATAATATTCTAATAGAGATGATTGTGGTATGCTATGCAAAGTCTATGGTGAGCCACAGTACAAGAACCACAGTGTAGATATGTTCATGGAGCAAAGATATGTCATCTGCATCAGAAAGTTATGCCCTAGTTCCTGGCATGCTACCATCTGGTAGGATGATGATAGGCTACAAAGTGACTTGAGACCAGAATTCCCTCTCACAGTTTGGGTTTTGTCAGATGATATGAAGTCATACAATGTGATAAACCCAAGAGTTATACTTTATAATATAGAATGAGCACATATACGATTGGGCCTGGGACCCCATTAATTGTACAATTAACTTACGTCTGGTGTAGTTTGATGACATGGAAGGAATTAGCATTGGAAGCTGCCACTCATCAAAGATTATTTAGCCATTGCTGTTGTTGAATATCCAACCCACCAGTGACAAAAACAGAGAGTCTCAGAGTGTCATCATTCCTGTGGAGATTAAATAGCCACTTCATGGCAAGATGAATAAACTAGCCTCTTTCCACTTTAAAAGAAACAGCCATTCCCTTTGACTAAATCAATACATCTGGAGCATGGGTATGATGTCTGTGCTCTTTATTTATTTATTTTTTGACTCAGCAAAACCACTGTATGAGGGGCATCTGGTTTCAATATAAGATGATACATAATATAACAGTGTCCCCCCCCCCCAAAAAAAACCCAACTTCTTTGCAGCAGAAGAAAACCTATAGTAAATGTTATGGATCTACATAGCAAAGCACTCACTGAGCTGCTGCAAAGATGCTAGCATGATCAATTAGAGAAGTGGTTCTCAACCTACCTAATTCTGTGACCTTTTATTGCAGTCACTCATGTTGCTATGACTCCCAACTATGAAACTATTTTTGTGGTTATTTCAGAACTGTAATTTTGCTACTATTATGAATTATAATGTAAATATCTGTGTTTTCCAGGCTATATGACCCCTGTGAAAGGGTCATTAGACCCACAAAAGGGGTCACAACCCACAGGTTGAGAACTACTGAATTACAGGGATGGGTAGTTTCTAAAAGTATTTTAAGTGCCATCTTAGAGAGGACATATGAATAAGGGGTTATATCCTCCTGAACGGAATACACATTAAATCAATGGCCATGGTGCAATACTATCTTTTACTAGACAGAATATTAAGTCCCAAGGAAGAAATATTAATTAATATAGGCCTCGAATGTTTCCACTTGACTATTTGGATAATTTATACTCTCTGTCTATTTAACTCTGTGTTGAAGACATGGAGCAGCTGAACTTATCAGGGGCATGTTTCTGCCACAAGACACAGGGAGATATCAATAAATAAGAGTTTTGGTTGCTGTCTTGTGGCTTTGCATTCCTTGTATATATTACTCTCCCCTAGATGGAATGTGACCTGAGGTAAGGGAGTTTCCCTTCAAGTGCAGGCAATGAAAAAGAAGTGTCAGCAGTGAGCCCACAGCAGCCATCATTCTTGGTATAGAAGGGCATATGTGCCTCGTTCCTGAAGAGCAGACTGTGTAAAAAGCCCACTCCCTGGACTACTTGGTTACATATAAGCTATGTAAAATCTTCTCCCCACCTACGAATAGTCTCTAAAGTTTCTGGTTAGTTTCTTAATCTGAAAAAAGAGAGATGTTAGCTATTATAAACACAAACGATGTTTCTCTGACCTCTGGAGCTGGTACATGTGAGGCATCACTTCATCCTTACATTTTGACCATAACACACTGAGTCTCTTCAGCTCATCTTCTTACAGATCCTGTTTCTCAGAGCAGGCCCAGAAGTATACTCGTCTCATCACATCACAATAACTGCTTCAAACTCTCTACTTTTTAATATCCTCCTTTCACCTGTCCTCAGGAGGGCATTGGCGATTTTGTGACTTGAGTATGAGCATGTAGGGTTTACCAATAGCTTTGTTAAAGGCGCTGGAAAATACTGAAAATGGTGTTAACAGGATCTGTTCATTTTCTACATCCATTTTCAACTCTTTATCTCTAAAACTTGTGTGGAAAGTTAGTGAAGAGAATTAACCCAAGAACTTTAATTTGCATGATGGGGGTGGACAGGCCAGAAAGCAATTACTATAGGAATTAGTTGGCTAAGGTTGCTATATCAAGCACCACAAACAGAATCAAGGACAGAAACTTTTTCTCTCATAGATAGGCCCAGAATGCTATAGTGTACTCCCATATGGTAACTTTATTTGGTCCCTCCTTAGGAAGCAAAGTTCTTCTCCACACCTTCAATTCCCCTAGCTCTTGGTGACTTGATGGTGACTTTGGTATTCCTTGGCATTCTTGATGTTCCTTGCTCTATTTCTGCCCTTCTGTTCACATGCTATTCTCCCCACATGTCTCTCTGGTCAATATCCCCTTTAATAAGGATAACAGTCTTATGGGGTAAGATACACTGTGACCTTATCTCAACTACACTGATCATATACATACACATACGCATACACATACACGTACACGTACACGTACACGTACACGTACACGTACACATACACATACACATACATATACTTGACTCTATTTCCAAATAAGATAATTATCTGAGGTGCTAATGGTGAGGAATTCAGCATGTGAAGTTTGTGGAAGAATTCAGAGCATTCTATTAAACTTTAGTGAATGTCCATATAACTTAGGAGAATAAAGTGGTAGAAAATGTCAACTTTGGCGATGAGTGTGAGGTTTTTTTTTTTGTTTTTTTTTTTGGTTTGTTTGTTTGTGTATTTTTCCTGTCTTTGTTTTTAAGAGAGGAAACTTAGATTATGAGGCTCAAGAACAAAGACTTTCTGTTCACATGTGTTGTGGGGGACTCCCCAGTGGTGGCTTTTCAGATGAAGCAAGAGAACGCTTTTGGGACTCTGAGTACCTATGTCTTTGCTCCACCTGTAGATCTGTCACACCAAAGGGACGAGAAAGAACAAAATGTTCTCACTGCATGAGTCCCTAGTAGCTAATCAGTTAATCTCTGGAAGAAAGAGAATTTAATCTAGCAATGCCAATCTCAGGACAAATTCTGTAATATGAAAACCCTTGTCACCCCCACTTGGTTCACTGACTCAGAACAGCCCACATGCCATGTCGTGTTGCCAAATCGAACATCTGCATTTCAGTTGCTGCATGCCTTTGGCATTGGCATTGGCCCTATGACCACAGTGCTTCCTACAGCAGCTGTTTTAGTGGCTTGGCTTCTTTGTGTCCCCTTAGGTCTTATGGTGTAGCAAGAGGACACCCACAGTGGATGCCAAGAGAATCATCCTAATGAACGGCATATTATGGACTTTGGGAATGTGACTTTTGTGTCATTTCATAGAGTAGCTGGGTAAATCCTGGTTACTGAAGGATCAAGTTAAATCAGGCAGAAAAGTGATGTGGAGATTTTTCTTGCAGGAAATCAGTCACAGAAGCTTGCTTGTCACAGCCAAGGCTCCCTTTGAGGAGCTCTTAAGGGAGAATTAAAAATTATATGAGTACGACTCAGGTCATGTGCAGCAGAACTGCAGAACTGAAGTCAGTCACAGGCTTCAAATAAAGGCAGGTTCCTTTTCCCACTGTGTTCCCTTCCCATGTAACAGTTCCTTGTTCCCACACCCCTGAGTATAAACACTAGCCAATACACTCAGCTATGCCGTAATCTCACTGGACACAGAACTTTGTAACCTGACGAAATTCCACCCCAAATGGGGAAAAGAAAAACGAAACAAAACAAAAACAAAACAAAACAAAACAAAACATATTTCGGTCCCCAAATATCAGCAGGAGGATGGGATAGGGTATAATGAACCTAATGCTAAAGCAAATAAAACATATTTTAAAATGTTGCTGCTTGTTGCCAAATGTGGGTTCTGTAGCAGTACCACAGGGGGCAACTTGCACATGGCATGGTCTTCCCGATGAAGAAGCATGACTAGCATGCCAGAAGGAGCTAGCAATTAACACTGCCAAGGACTCTGGAGATCCCTTACAGAAGCCTGAGCTGGAAGCCATAGCCGCTAGTCACCCCTCAGCAGCACAGCTGGGATGTGGCCAACAGTGGCTGCCTCATGTGTGGCCTCAAACTCATGGCTGTGGAATATAAGATCTGTGGGGTTGCTTTGGGAGGATCTATATCAGTGGAGATCAGGGCTCAATGTCCTATGCTTCAATAATGAATTAAATTAGTGACTCTAAAGAAAGCTGAATTACCAGACCCACGCAGATCGTGCAGAGTTACCACTGGCTAGGCACTTGGAAGTGGTAGGTGTGAGCTATGAAGAGGGCTGCAGCTACTGAGCAGATTCTAATTCAGACTGGGTAAGGGAGAATGACAGTCATCTTATGAACAAAAGAAATTAACAGATAGCCATCTGCCCTATCATGAAAGAAATGCAAAGTAGGTTTAGGTTTCTGGGTTCAGTTCCAGAGACTACCATTCCCCAGATTTGTGATATTCACATATATCAGGGATATGTGAAAATATATATATATATATATGGATAAATGTAGATTTTAAAATTATGAATATTGAATATATAAGCAAGAAAGTATTATCCAGTAAAAATAATAAACATATAGATGAATATAGATGAATATATAGAGATGATATGCATATTCATGTAGAACATGAATATAGATGGATATTATCACTAATCAATGGTCTCCTTCACATTCTACAAACATCCATGGGCTTGGATGCCTTCTAAGAGCAGGTAACATCTGATCCATTACAGAGAAAGCCTCTATCCCCTTGGACTGTATATTTTAATGAGCAAGAGAGCAACCAACTGGACAAATGAGCAGGTAAATAAGAAAAGACGATTTCAAGCTGTAGGGAGATCTATAATCAAAATGATGAAGGATGGATGGGCTGCAAGATGTCTCAGCAGTTGAAGGTACTTGCTGCCAAGCTTAATGACCTGAGTTCCATCTGGGACCCACATGTCCTAGGGAGAGAACTGACTCCCATAACTTGTTCCCCTGGCCTCCCCCATGTGCACTGTGGCATGAACTCCTCTATAATAAATAAATGTAGTGAAAATTTTAATTAAAATTATAAAGGATCATATGACATAGGATTTTAATAGGTTGCTTTAAGTAGAATTGTTCTAGAATATTAATGTACTGGCATCATGCATGCGCTTTTGTTGATGCATGCACTATAGTATACACTGTTGTTTCCATTTACCTGAAGAGATGCTGAAGTTCTGGAGACTTGTTCTGATGGGTCATGCTGGACATTGAGTCAAAATTGGAGAGCGAGGCTGAGCAAGAGACTAGTGAAGTCAAAGGATATCTCCAGGCACATCCATTTATATATCCTTGTTTTCTTTCTTGAGATTGTTTGCCAGCACCAGCCCATGTCACATTTGAATCAAACCATCTGGTGATAAAGCACGCTTTTTAAAACTTTTGACATGTATGTCACCCATTACTGCCAGACTCTGGGAAAGATACAATGGGGTAAGACAGCCACAGGAGTAGGTCACAGGCATTTTTAGACATTTCTTGAACTCTAGGCTAGGGGATCTATTTTATTCTTGTCAGTAAGTTAACAACGTCAAAGGAAAACTGACTGGAAAGGGGATTGTGTCTTCAGTGTGCCCTCTGTGGTGCCATCAGTTTTTCCTAGACACAAGGAGTGTGACTGACACACAGAGATCCAACATGCCTTGTGCAAAAATGCAGGAAGGAAATTGAAAAAAGATATTGAAACAAAATGTTGTTTTTGAGCTGTTTTTGTTGTTGTTATTGAGACAGGTTCTTGCCACGCAGTCCCATCTTGCCTGGAAGTTTCTTTCCTCAGCCTCCCAGTGTGGGAATTAGTCATGTATCACCAGGCTAGGTTTTGAGCCAGTTTTGAAGAACCATCTTATTCTCTCTTTTTACTGTTTAAGTTCGTATGAAACATACACCTCTCTCGGGCCCAGTTGGAGTACTGGAGGTACAAATGCTAGCAAATGAGAACTCTAAAGCCATGTAGGCAAGAGTTAGATTCCTACACCCATATACATTTTCACTTTGGTTTACATATCTCTTCTTTCATCATGGAATCACGTAAATATTCCAAGCATGGAGTCAGGCATAGGTGAGACAACGGTAAACTCTTGTTGAATGACAGACAAGGAAACTGATGAAAGAGTGGCCAATTAAACAGATCTTCTTACCCCCTGCCCTTCTCCCACCTCTTTCTGCCTCAGGTTTTACCTTCACTCTATTACTTCCTAAAGAATCTTCTTTATTCCCCACATGCCCAGCCTTTCCCCTTAACTTCCCTCATACTACAAGCTCATAATATATCTCCTATTCTCCTGCAGTTGTGAATTTTTCTATGCTCTGCTGTCCTTTTCATGATTCTAAATTGCTTTTTACGTAATCCACCACGCCTAGCTATGATTGTAAATTTCTGCAAAGTCTTTCCCTGTTTCAAAGACAGACCTTCTTATACATCACCCTGGATTTGAGGAAAATGTTACTCTTGTCTACGATAATTTAACCACAGAGTAATATTAGGACCCCAATGCTACCGAGACTCAGATGTTACATCTTCAGAATCTATTGCTCCAATTAACCTTCAGAAGAACTGTTGGCTCTGTGCATGGTTACCATTTTACTTGGGAGAAACTTGTGTCTTGGAAGGTTTCTCCAAAATTACCTGAGCAGTAGGAGATAGAGGGATAGACAAATCTATAACCCCTGCCGTGGGCCTTCTGGCCAGAATCACGAAACTTGCACCATCATTAATTGCATTCATTCTAGTTTGCTTCCTTAGTGGTGGGGTAATCAAAAGAATGACATGAGGAAGAAGTCAAAATCTGTTGAAGAAATTTCAGAATCAGCTCCCAGAGAACCACAAACTTGAGGACAAGGAAGTGGAGCATTTTGGCAAAACTTTATAATGCTGAGCTTTGCCGCATGAGACTACTCCAAGAGCTGCAATGTTGAGCAGCTAATTAATCCTCTTGAGGCAATTACACAGCTACCAGAAATGGTCTACTGCCGACCCATGCCCAGGGGCACAGACTGTTAAATAAGCAGAAGAAGAACCTTGAAGTGGCAGGTTTGTAACTGGTCCCGCCTGAGGTCAGCACTTCAGGCCCTTGCTTGGGCTGGGCCTAGCAGCACAGCATCACACACAGGTGGGTGTACTGTAAGTGCTTTTTAATGATGGTGGTGGCGATGATGTATGAAGGTCTGTTTATACTTGCAGAGAGGGTCATGTATTTTAACAAGAAGGATTTTTGATTGGCATTTCAAAGAGGCCAGTGTTGTTGGAAAATGTCAGCACCCTGCATAGTAGGGCACTTCGTAAGTGTTAAGGGATTGGGTCTGCTAAGGGGATTAGGATAATTGTTTTGCAGTGAATGGGCAGGCTCAGTGGAGGTGACCTGAAGTCATTTTAATGGGCCTAGTGGAACTC